>DWNK01001006.1:0-10117 GCA_018250315.1 Hyalothyrus neleus pemphigargyra | reverse complement strand
TCTCAACAGTCATCAATGTACGAAAACAATAACATCATCAAAATATCACTTAATATTTTGTTATCATATGGCTCATATGGCTATACCGATGTGGTCGAGACTCTTCTTAGCGTGAGAAGTATTCACCCTTTGTTGACCATCATACGGTAGTTGACCATGACACGATAAGTACGGATGATTTAGTTTCTGTTAAACAGACGGAAATGTCGTTTATAATCCCAAATGATTACAAGTTAAGAAAATCTGAAAATAGTTGAAAGAAACGCGGTTTCGAATGTTCTCGTCATGACGTGGTCATCGTCTCGGGTCTCAACGCGACCTTTGATATTAAACCTTCGCATAATGCCTTGTGGCATACTCCAATAATCCAATAGATGAACAATTCTAACAATTCCTTTGTTTTGAATTATTATTATGCGGAAGGCCATTTCGTGTGCCTACGTGGTTTGCACCGGTCCTTGATAATCCGTGCGGTGTAGTTACGCAGACTAAACTTCTCTTATGACTGCTTTTGGAATAATTATAAACACTTTCCCTATGTATCGTAAATTTTAGATATTTAAATTTTTCACGTTCGACGACGGCTTATTTTTTTTAGTTAAATTACTTATCTAACGCGGCTTGAGAATTGATTAGTCATCGACTGTTTGTCTTAACGAAGTAGAGAGTGATGTGGCCGCACCGCATTATTAGGCGCAAGGCACGGAGGGTGTTGAACGGCGACATGGTGGTTCTCGTGGTGGGTGTGGTGTGACGCGGGTGTTGTGAGCGCAGGCGGGCGGGCTGGCGGACCTGGAGCGCGGGTCGCGCGCGGGCGGGCTGCGCGCGCCGTTGTGCGACCTCACGCTGCTGGCCGTGCAGCTGGTGGTCGGGCACTTCGTGGCCGCCACGCCCGACATAGGCCTAGCGCGGAAAATCCTCGGCAGCCGCCTGCAGGTACCCACCACCGACGCACCACTCTGCCCGGTAGAGGCGTCCATTAACTACCTAGTTTCATATGGGAGCAGCTAAATCTATCTAAATATAACGTCATTGGAAATCTCACTTAACTTTTTAACTGAAACATATAGTGATGTACGTAGTGGAATGTAGAAAAAATGAAAATGCTACATTCTAACGCGAATCTGTATTGGAGGAGAGGGAATCCTCATTGAAAAAAACCCGCACGTAATTAATGGACGTCCCCTAACTTCTGGAGTGACTGCGCAGGAGGCGGGACATACTTACCTATATACACGCGAGGGATGTGGAAAGCGCTAACCGGTTTTGTAACATTAACCTCAATGCTTGTTTACTAAACTAGTTTTATTTACCTCTCACTTTATTAACTTAGCGCAGCACAGAGCCAGTTGTGTGACTTTTGTAGCTATACACTTTTCATAAAATGCAACCATATCTTCTTTCTGTCTTAGGATGGGAATTAATTAAATGAACATTAACAGATAATATACAGCTGAAGGAAGAAATTAATTCCTGCTGCCTCATTGTCACATCAAAATAAGTAATATTTCGTTCACTAGAAAAGTTTCCAATTTAACTTTAGCGTTGTCGCTTATATTGTGTTACATTAAATTTGTCTGCTAACATTAGTGTCTCTTGGTCGGTTACGTATATTCACTTTATAATATTTAGAAACAAATTTCATAGCAGAAAGTTACACTCCTATACCGTTTAATGAGATATTTATTTTACAATAGCAATGTTTAGTCAGATTTTCATGGTATAAAAACAAATGTTTATTTATACTGCAATAAATATTAGTAATTTTTGCATTCAGTGATCATTACATTCGCTCCCCGCAACGGCTTGGATTTTACCTCTAGTTGTCTCTAACTGCTTAGCTTCGATTACTATGTACGTATGTATGTATAAAATAATACATGTTTTTTCAATGTTCAAGTCTTTCCTATAGTGAACGTGTAATTAATTATGAAACTCTGTGTGATAGAAAAAATATATAAAAAAATGAAATATCATAATTTTTGTTTGGAGTTAGCAAGAAATCCAAAAATGCTTTATATATGCAATTTGTGAAGTTACAAGTAGGGGGATCACTCCTGGTAAGTTTATAAAAACCTGTTTTAGGAGTATCTTTTGTGTGACAATTTCAGAGCATAAGATAAGCATAAATAATCTCTATTAAATAATATTTATAATAATTAGAGTTGGTCTATGAGTTGTTGATATAAGACATAGTAACTTTATTTAATAATGGATAATACAGTTTTACAATTTTGAACACAAATTAATATGACATATCCAAAATAACCTTTTGGTAACCCGTCTTTTCTTACAACTGAGAATCATGTGTATTAGTGGAGAAATTGGATGTACTTGCAATTAAAAATAGAAACCGCCGTCCGCGGTGGAACATCATCGGGATCAGCTGTGGCGTGAGTACGTAGACCTGCGTCCCCATTAGCCACGTCCAGGCTAAGCCTTTCATTGTATTGTCGAGTAAAATTTACGAAATATTATTTGCACCGCTCCTACTTGAACGATTCGGCTAACGGGGACGCGGATGTAAGGCATGCAGTAGTTATTAGTGAGTTGGTGATAGTGAGTGAGACGCGCGGACCGAGCACTAAAGCATGCGTGTGGGTGTTCCGAGCAGCAGTACCCCGAAGGCGCGTGGTTCCTGCTGTTCCTGGGGCGGCTGCAGCTGCTGCGCGGGGAGACGGGCGCGGCGCTCGCCACGTACGGGCGCGTGGCCGCCGTGCCGCGCCTGTGGCCGCAGCTGCAGCACCTCACCTACTGGGAGTGCATGTGGGCTTGCAGGTCAGTCATCATATCGCAGCGGCGGTACCTACACTCTCTACACCTCGTGGGGACTTCACTGCCTCCCATCTGTAACCGACATTGTGACGTCCTACCAGAGATCAGTCCCATGACAGGAAAATGATTTCGATCTTAGTTGCATTGCCACTCCTAAGATGGTCGCCTCTTGCCCCTAACTGCCCCTCGACTGCTGCACTCCACCCCTCCACTAGAAGTGGGTGTTTCTTCCCCGGTGGTACCATACTGGTTCTATAGCCGGTCTACCGGCTCAGTAGTACAGTTAAACGTCTACGGTACTCTGTTTGCTATGGCCATCGGTATATGAAATTTATACAATATTTTATTATAAACGTCTAAGATGCCTGATGATGATAAACTTTGTCGCTCTTGATCCAACGGTCCTACACCAACATGGCCGCTTTTTATTGAAACAAATCACATAATTGCTATATTGTATGCCGAATCGGATACCTCTAAAGAACATGATAAAGCGAGCAGGAGCTCTATATATATTTAATATAGTATAGTGTATAATAATGTAGTGTATATATATACCGACGGCCGCAGAGTAAATCTTCCTATCACTTTCCATTTCGTTAATATTTTCTTTATATTGTCATTTATATTTTTTATTGAATGAATGAATGAAATGAATTTGTTTAAATTTTTCTTATTACAATATTTTTATCACTGTTGGCTACTTATACTGATTTATAAAATTCTAGAAAGTAATATTAAAATGTTCATGAAGAAACAAATATTATAATAATTAATGAAGTACAAACAATCCTACTAAGATATTGTGGCATACAACCAAGTCAATGTATGTATGTGAGACTTGAAATCTTTTACTACTCGGTAGGTCACATTAAGCCGGTGGCCGTCTAACTGTAGACGATTATCGTCACACAGAGGACGCTGCGAGACGTCTCTGACACATTCCCTCAGTCTCGCACGATAGTACCACACCCACGGGAAGACATTATTATCTTGTTAATGTATGTCCATATGGAATAGTCGATATAATAAGTATTTAAATATAATTACTTTACATATTAAGAACTAATAATTACTTTTATTTAATTTTATGTACTTGTTTTTATTTTCATTGTGTTTATGTTGCTTGACTTCTGATTGACCTCTTCTACGCCCTGCTCCTGAATCATAAACCGCCGTCTACAAATTATGAGAAGTAGTATTAATGAGAACACTTAAATTTCACAAATGCATGGGCATCGCTGTAGTTTTACGATAACGGAATACAAAGCTTCGCCTGTTCTAAGAGGGAGTGGTGCGGACGCTCCAGACCTCCTTCCGATATAAATATGCCCGTGCACAAAGGCTGAGGGATTTATTAAGATAATAATGGAATCTTTCATATTTATTGTAAAGTTTACAAACGAATGGATAAAGCATTAGACGGCGCCACCTGTATCTTAAATTTCTCTTTTGAAGTATTATGATAAATATTAGGCAATGAGAATTAAGCAGGCACAATACCGCCGTTAAATGTCTTTGCTACCTTTTCTCAAATCAATGCATGTAATGATTTTCTAAAAGTCTTATTAAGAGGAATGGTTCTTTTCTTTTAGTGATATAAATGAAAAGTACGAAATCGAGTCTCCTACTCTTCCCCGCATATCCTTTCTAATAGATATAACCCTGATACTGATCTCGTTTGGACCAACAAACTGTATTAAATGTGCTGACGTGGCATCCGAGCCGGCAACCACATCTCTCCGAAATGCAGACCAGTGCAACACGAACATGTGGTGGTGGGTGAAATCAGTGGTGCGGCGTGGTAACGGTGGTGTGTGCGCAGCATCGAGCTGCGGTGGCGCGAGGCGGCGCAGTACGGCGCGCGGCTGCTCGCCGAGAGCGCTTGGTCGCGCACCGTGTACGCGTACACGCGCGCCGCCTTCCTGCTGCAGCTCGAGGACCCCAGCCCCGCCGAGACGGACGCCATTGCGCAGCTCATCGGGTACCCCCAACCTTTGTTTACCATCACTCGAACAATACGTCGGTCCTGTACCATCAGTATAGCTTTGTAAACTTGGCCAGGCAACGTACCGACTTAGACCCTCCGTATCGAGTTAAGACAATTACGAAGCATGTTTTTAAGGAATGGTACATTCTACTCCTTTACACTATTCCAAAATGTCTTTTAATTCCAGCATTTCTATATTCCGTTTAAGAATTAAGAGACGAGCACATATGAACACACATCGATAACCAAAATGTGAATTGGACTAGCAAGGTTCAACTTCAGCTAGACCAAACGTCACATTATTATTAGTTTAAGTCATGAGCAGCAACTGAAGTGTAACTAATTACACCGTCTAGTGTCATCGGCGCTGCTAGTGACAATAAGATCTAACCTCGTATAATTCCAGTTGCTGCATTTATTTATATTTCAAAGGCATACCAACTAAGTACATAACGTACAAACCTTTATGAACTTTATAATACAAATAACTCACTAGCTAACATTAAATATGTACTAGCTATTCAGTCAGTACATGTAAAGGTACATATCACATGTGCAATCATTTAAAGTCTATTATATTTAATAACATCACATTTTTTGCTTAATAAAAGATAAAGATAATCAAATTAACCTTTTGCCTGTAAATGTTTTGCACCTGGTGACCATAGTATGACTTTGATCCGAATAAATATTTGAACACATACGACACATACAGTAACGTACCCATTGAGTTCGATTTTTGTTTTGTTTTAAAATTCCAAATTACTTTTACAAAGCCAACTCAACATGATTTGATAAAATTGGACCACAAGCGGGCGTTACGTGTGGATCGGGTGTTCAGGTAAGCGTCCACTGCGTCACGAGTCGCTCTGATTATACACATCGTGAACGATCACGATGTGTATCTGTATACACAGACCGAGCCGACTCACTCGGTCAGTCGCTTCGAACATCGCGGAAGAGGGTGCCACTAGTCTACTGGAGGGGACGCCGCGAGAGACGCACTCAGTCATGCACTCATCGTGGATAGTCGCCCGATGATGGTCCTTGGACAGATGCGGCTGGCGGGCGACGGTCGGTAATGATGCGGTGGGCATGTGTGCAGGAGCGCGGCGTCATACCGGCAGCGCATCGCGGGCAAGTCGCTGCCTATGGAGAAGTTCGTGGTGAAGCGCTGCGAACGCTGGCTGGCGCGCGGCTGGCTGCCGCTGCCCGGCCTCGAGCTGCTCTGCCTCTGGAACATGTTCCCCGCGCTCGCCGCCGACCGCCACCGCACGCACGCCGCGCTCCAGGTACATCCCCCGCCTTACTGTACGTATTCAAAATATATTTTTTATAGAACGCCCGCGGCCGCGACTTCACCGAGTCCACGGACGCCAATTGTAGCCGCAACCCAAACAAAACATTTTTGTTATATTTAAGCTTAACGCCTCTATAATAATATATCTTGCTTCAAGCAAGCGGGCTCCCTGGTGGTAAGGTGACTCGACTCCGCCGCAGAATCGCCAATGCTACGCCGGTTTTAAAGAGAAAAATGGGATTTAAGATGCCTGACATACCCGCGAAAGCAATAAGACGAAATAATGATGTGTTTTGCAAAAAAATGTGTTGACTGTTTTAATAACAATTACGTGATGCCCTCCTTGCAGTAAGATGTTTGATTTACAATGGCTCGTTTGCGTCATACCAAGTAGTTATTATTATTTGTGAAAAAAAATGCCGAACTCTGTTTAAATAAAGATTTTTATGTTATTATTATTATTAATTATAGAGGGTGGGGGATGGGCCCAAGCTCATATATCACTGCGACCAGTAGTGATCTATTGTGATTATTTCCCGTGAGCTAAAACTCATCCCCCAGGCCAACTGCTCGGATGAACTGAACAGTGCACCTGGGGTTCAAAGCCCTGATGTTGGTGGTAGGTGTTCTCCTAGTATACGACTCCTGTAATGAGATAGCGCATGGCACTCGCAGAGTATATGCATTGCTGACTCCTCTGCCTCATTACAGAACCTACATTATATTGTTGTGGATAGGCGTATTCTGTGCATGTGTTTGTTAAACCTACAGTGTCCGGTCAGTGCTCTTGTAAATTGTCTTGTAATCCGCAGGTCTTGGCGATTTAAGCTGAGCACTAGATTCGAGTACGTTTGAGAAAAGCCCGTGACAAAACTTGGCCTGGTATGCCATGCCAGAGTGAAGCACCATGTCGTTTAGCCAGAGCCTTGAGCAGATTTCGAGAGATGGCCTTGGACACACCCACCATTGGTTGGGGTCCGATGGCTGGTACTTTGCCCCCTTCCACGCTATCTCATCCGCCTTCTCGTTTCCGCGTATGCCTCTATATCCCGGCACCCAGCTTAGGGTTACTTTGGTTGTGGCCCCTAGTCTAGCTTAGAATTTATTTCATCAGACTGCAGTACCAGCAGGGCTGCTTGACTGTCTGATAGTAGGATGATATTTTTGTTGGCAAATTTCCTCTCCAGTTTTTCGTGTACGCAGTCGATGATTGACATATCCACCTGAAAAACAGCGGCATATGTGCTCAGGTTGGAATATTTACTAACTCTAGGAGTTTGTCCGTATACTCCTGCTCCAGCGTATCCTTCTTTCCTTGAGCCACCTGTAAACCAGACGACGTTCTCATGTCTGAAGGATTTTGGTACTGCGTTGTGCCATTCTTCTTTCTGCGGTATCTTTATCTCGTATGATCGTACTCGTAGTACTTTATGTTAGGAAATACCTTGAATGCCTTACGACTATATAAATGAACTGTGTTTTTTTATTAAAATTGAGGTCCTACAAAAAAATGAATTATCTTTATTGTGATTAATTGTTTTTTAGTTAACAGGTTTCTTCTCACCTACTTACACGGCTACTTTCTATAGTAATATGTTTTGCCTTGTGGAATTCGATCTACAGTTTTATAGAACTTAATATATTTATGTTTTATTAATTATTTTAAAGCATAAATTTGGTCGGAGAATGCGGTACGTCGCAGGTGGATATCATAAACAATATTAGAAGGTGTAACCATGGAGTAAGAAGGTAATATTGGAACAGAACCCTTACACGATCGTACATGTTCGTTTATCTGTCGTCTGTCTTGAATCGACAAAAATGACCTTAGACGTCTGTTCTGTAATGGCATTATTTGTGTGCATATGTTTGTAACTTCCACGACTAATGTATCGACGTGTAATACTGAGTTTTGATGTTTAAAGGTCATCTTCTCAAGAAACGAGACGTTTTCAGGAAAAAAAAACTTTACAAATCAAAACTCGATACGAAATAGTAAATATCTATTTCTGATAATATTAGCTAATTTGTGCTATTACCATAGATTTAGAATGTTGAACGTAGTGAAATAAATTCTAAATTTATGGCTATTACTAAGGGCTGAATATGATTAATCGAGAAATTCGGATGAATAAATTGATTGCTTACTGCCGTAGCCCCGTACTACGGTACGCGGGCTGCGGCAGTGCTACGCCGCCCTGCGTAGGCGCCAGCTGTCCTTTGAACAGCTATTTACACAATGCTCTATACGTCGTGAAATAAAAGTATAAAGATGATAAAATAAAATTCTTTGTGATTTAACCCCACACCCAGCACTAGTTTTGCCTTTTAGGATAAATGTTTGCTACATTTTAAATGTATTTAGCAATAATAAAAATGTTCAACAATAATGTACCATTTTAAAGCTAATAAAGTCATTAACTAAGAAGAAAACACAGACTTTTGAAATTATTGAAAAATTTAGTGTTTTACTAGTATAATACCGTGTTCACAAGAGAATACAACAACTACTACCAGCGAAAAGACTTGTTGATATGAGCGAATTGCTTCACGGTAAAAATGGGCGTGTAATGGCGCCCCGTTAACCAGTATACTCGAAAAAGGAAATTGTAAAAATACATTAATTTCCAGGCGGTGGAGGGCCTGGTGGTCGAGTTGGAGCTGAACCGGCCGGTGCGGGCGCGCGACGCGCGCACGGCTCCGCTGGCGGACAGCCTGGCCAGCGCGCACTACCTGCAGGGCGCGCTGCGCGCCGCGGCGGGCCGCCCGCGGGACGCGCTGCCCTCGCTCAACTGGATCGTCCAGTCAGTATCGCCCACCACACTTTTTTAATTTACAAGTTACTTCATCTGACTAAAAAAGCAGTGATCTAAAAACTAGGCGTTGTTCTAAATCATTTCATCAGGTTAATGATTATTATACTTATTACTGACAGGTTCACTTATCTAAATTATTGGATTCGATGACTAATAGATTTTAGACTTTTCAGTGTCTGGGCTAAACATAGTGATTATATTCTCTGTGATCTGGGCGATTGTGTTCTTGTCATAGACAGTATACTAATAAATCTATGGTTCTTGTATGACATGTGTGTTGTGTGTCTATGGTAACAACTATCCTATAGAGTATATTTTTGTAAACTGCTTTAGCAAACGCTATTCAAAAATAATTGTTATTCTTTTTTTAATAATATTTTTTTGTAAAATTATTTGTTTTACTAACACGCGAAGCGCTATATTATGATTTCTTTTGTAATTATTTTTAATATACTTGTATCATTTTACAGCAATTCAATAACACTAATTCCTGAATTGTTAACCCAATTGATATCTGATGATGACTTGAAGCAAAGCCAAGTAATGTTCACCGCAGTCCCGTCCAAAATTAACGCCAATTCAGTTGAAGAAAGACAATATTGCAATGACTTGCAAGAAAGGAAGTATTGTACAGAAAATTGTTCTACGCAAGTGGACTACTAACAAAAATATGCCTTTCGATAATTTTTTCTTCCATTTTTTATTTATTATTTCCATAACATAGACAACTCACGAATGAAAGCTATTATAAAGCTTAAAAGGAAAGCCATTAAATAAGTAAATTTTATATACATCAGTGACACGACACTTATTTCCTGTTCTCTTAAAAGACTACATCATGAGTTCATGACGCTCCGCATAATCTCTCCGTTTTGACTTTGATTTGTTCGTAAAAATGTCTATAATTATACTTCTGAAACGCGGTTTATTGAAATGATTGTTTAAGTGGCCTCGTTTTATCATATATATTTAGTAACAAGTCTAATGTAGATGGTGGCGATCACAAACTTGCAGACGCTTAGCGATTATTTGGTCTAACGTGTGATACCATGTGTAACATTGTAAATATTTTATTTATTTTGCAATACTGTACCTTGTGTTGTGTCGATCTACATTAAGGCAAACTTTTGTAAATGACGAGTTCCAAATGCTGAAGTAATGTTTATTGCTAATGCTGGCGTCATGAATTATCGCCATTGAAGACAAATTATCTCCTGTACTTTTACGTTTTCCTCA
>DWNK01001005.1:0-10117 GCA_018250315.1 Hyalothyrus neleus pemphigargyra | reverse complement strand
GATTAGAGCATAGTCTACCGCGCTAGCCAAGTGCAGATTGTAAGACTTTAAATATAAATGTAAGAAAACACATGTCTGATCTTAGAACCGTCCGCCATTTACAAAAGGGAAATATATCTGCAGTGTACATGTAATTAATATGCCCAGCTATGGCAAATTATTACATTTCTTTATTAAAAAAATTATTAATTAAATTATTATGGCATATTATTAATAAAAAAATAATAACTCGACTGTCTGCTTTACTCTGTCTTTAATCCCATATACCCTTCCCATCATAATCCACCGCTTCCTAGATGTTCCGCTGAGCCTCTTCTGTTGCGGTTTCTGTTGATAGTTTATCAGGTCTGGCATTTTTCATACACTCTAGGTTGCGTGTCGCTCCATTGTTTTGTTATGAAATTGTCAATTTTATCAATTGCTATAACTTTTTGCTATTTATATAAGTGCAAAAGGCAGACTTACTGCTTAAGGTATTCTCTGCCAGTCAACCTTTGGTCAGTGTGTAATCACTAATTAATTAGTGAAGGTGGTTGCAAAAATAATGGATATTCAGTATTTTCTAGTTATTTCAGGTGTCTGTGACAAATGAAGAGTTGGCTATCATCCCCACTTATCATTAATTATTTCTTGTCGGTGCTTAAAACTGGTGCTTCATCTCAGCAAAAGTATGTGCAGGTACACAACATCTGTATGTTTTATATCAAAGATATATAATATATAAATGAGAAGGATTAGAATGTAATAGACAGTAGGTAGCCTCATGATTAAGAATAACGGTTTCGCTCTGGTCCCAGTTCGAAACCCAGGAAAACTTCGATTTACGATACATGTCTGCACATCTTAGGGCAAATTGTGGGTCTTGTGACGCCGAGCTCAAAGTAAGCAGCAATGCATTGAGAACAGAGACACCATATCAAAATGGGAAGGGTGGAAGGAAGGAATGGTTGATGAGGTTTTCTGGTATACTATAATTAATTTAAGTAACATAATTATTTAATTTCAGATTTACAACAAAATAAGAAACAAGTGTGGCTGTAAATTTAGCTCTAGATTAATTTTACCATTATCGCACAAAGTTGAAGATTACAATACATTAGGTATAGATGTTGAAAATGTACAATTCGAAAATGCAGGCTAGTGTGTTATGAAATGGGTAAGATTCATAGAATAATTACTGGACCGCACTGTGAATTTAATTTGCGCAAATTTTTTCAAATGTTTTCAGATAAGTCAACATGGAAATTTTAAGAAATTAGACGTACAGAAATATGTTCTACCCAATGCATCCTCTATTTTATTTAATGTTAGTGAGTTTAAAGTAAGTTTCAGTTGGGTATTGAAGCAATATGCTATGTGTTTACAATGTTGTCTAGACCAAAATGCTATGTCTTGTAAAGTTCCATTAAAACCAGTTCAGGCTGAATAAATTTTCGATTCGTCTCCAATAAGTATATTTTCAGGGGACATGGAAAAGTAACAAGTCAAATCCTTTGATGATAGTCCACAACTCTTTCAGTTACACAGAGGATATTAAGTATGAAGCGAGGGTAAGAAAGTATATTTGTGATGTCAAATTGAGTTTCTATTAAATAACCATTAAAAACGGGTCTTTGTATTCCTTTTGTGTTACGGTTGGAGGTCCATTGTAACCCAAAAGGATCAAGGCGGCTTATTCAGCAACGCCTTGTCTACTAGAATAACCTAATACTCTTCCTTTTAGCTTCTAGAACTACCAATGGAGAATGACTTCAAACTAGCAGTAGTGGTTCCAAACGAAATGAGCTCTATTGGCGGCTTATTTAACGAGTTGGCTGAGAAGGGGCTACAGGCGGCGGTTACTTGTGTCCAGCCACTGTTCACTCACACAACGGTGTTGGAAGCGCCGAATATTGCGTTTAATTCTGAGCGCCTAGTCCGTTTGAGTAAGGTAATGAATATTTAAAAAATTGATTTTGTATCGATTTTTAGGGTTCCGTACCCAAAAGTTGCCTACGGAACCCTATTACTGAGGGTCTATTGTTTGTCCGTCCGTCACATGGCTCTAAGTTACGAACCGCAATAGGTAGACACTTGAATTCATTACAGATGGTGTATATTTTACTATGCCCGCTATACATATTCTAAAAAAAATAGGAAAAAATATTGTTACGTTAACCCTAATTTGTGAGTCCGACTCGCATTTTTTACTCGTAGTTACATAAAGGTGTTATCTATTTATGTCACTACAATAGTAGTAGAAGTATTGTCCCTTCTGATATAAAAGCTTAGTCAATACTTGTACTAGACAATCGCTAATACTGTTATAGTAATTCGCTCTTCGTTTCAGGCCAACTGTGATATTTATAACGGAATGCAATTAGGAAATGTGCAAATAGATGAAACTGGTACAAATATTTCAATGTTAACATGTAAGTGATATGTATGTAGTAGTACCATTAGTACCATTATTTAGCATGTATGTTTTTAGGTATAAGCTCGACAAGAAGCAGGCGGGTAAGTCGTTACCGGCGCCTATGAGTTTGTACCAGAGGAGTCGCCATAGCTACGCTAGCTTTGTAGAGAAAGATGGCATTTACGATGCAATATTTACGTCCCTCGCGACATGGTGTGGTTCTCGTAATTCCGAGCTGGGGTACTACCTGAATACAACGCAATTCAGGAATGAACCCGCCTATGATCGCCTTCAGGTAGGATTACTATCCTACATGGGAGTGGATTTTTCCCGTTAAGTCACATTGTCCCGTGTAACAATGTCACTAAATGGGAAAAAATCCTTTTGAGTTACAGTGCGTGGCTAATTAATGTCACCGAATAGCAACAAATAGTAGCATTGTGTCACAGATTTAATATTATAATTTTGGGTGTCGTCATTTTGATATATTCGCCAGTCGCCACCATCCATGTAGACTGCATCGTTTGTTAAACAATATTATAAAAATAAACACATTAGGAATTCTTTTGTCTTTAGATCTGAGTGCTACACCAATAAACCCTACCGTACCACTTGATGAAGAAACATCTGTAAAGCAGTCACCGTTTTATTTCGCCATACTTCACAAAGATACAGCAATATTTACTGGACGATATGTGAAAGAAATAAATTAATGAATACATTTATCAAGAACTCTTTTTTTTTTCCTAAAAACCCAGTAAGATGTCACTATAATCTTTTGTTTAATTTTCCTAAGGAAATAAAAAATATTTATTTCATAAATCAGTCAGCCGTTCCGTTCATAAATCCGTTTAATTTATTTTAGAAAATATAATTAGCAAGTAAAAAAATAACTGTTGAAGGGTTATGATTAAAACAAATTTACTGAATATTTTAATGTTTCGTCACATCGTGATGTATATCACTAGAACATTTACAGCCAAATATTTTCTGCGGTAGGACGAGTTTTCCTGATATCTCCAATTCTCTTATATCTTTAATATTATTTTTATTATCATTCACAGAATCATGATGGCCATTAGGCAATTTATTCTCATCTAAGAATTCCGAATCTTCATACATATATTCGTTATTCAATGCACTCTTATCTTTTATTTCTTTATTCGTATACTTTGCGTTATGTGAGGAATTCTCGATTGCAGTGTCATTCGTTTGCAGAGCGTCAGCATACAGGTCATCGTAGCCCAGTACTAACGGAGGCAGTATGACCAAACTGGCTACATGTTCTTTTGCCATCTGCAAGTAGTAATCATCTATTTATTGTCTTATAGCGGTTTCCTCAGAAAGACAAGGATTAGACATCGCTAAAGTACGCAAAACCTTGGGGATTGTAAAGATCGCACGTCGGACGCAGGCAGGCATGTGACCGCTATGGTAAAGCATGCGCTTCCATGCTTTGAAGAACCATCGATTCGGAGGACCTTTTTGACGGGCTTGAAGAAAAGCTAACCATATCTGTGAATAATAGACTTCTGACAGAACTAGAGCTTTCGAATGTCTAATAAAGTAAGGTAAGGTAATTTCAAACCCGAATGAAACTGAGATCCTAAAACACTTTGTAGTACGGAATTGCAAAGACTTAAGTCAAAATTACGGATTCCGTATAACAGTAGGCACTTGAGTTGTAATCGATCGTTAGCTATGATTGTTTCAGTATTGAAGTTGATTAATCTGATTATTAGCATAAGGTGTATAAAAATTTGATCAACTAAAAGGGACTATTTTTACTAGATTTAGTCAACTTACCACGGCGTATATACAAGTAACAAATACAGTGCACAATAGAAACATTATGACTTGAGTAGTTTCATTTTATTACTTCATAAAAAATATCCATAAAATCTATAAAATGGTTACGCAAAAAGTAATAAATTGTGCTCTTACGTTTGCCACAAGGCGTAGGGAAAAATATGGAAACAGAAATAATGTCTTAAGAACAACTCCTTTAAACGAACATAATAATTGCTATGTTGTATATTATTTTGCTATAATAATGTCTACAATATCTTGAGAAGTTGCGAATTGAAAAATGGCAGATTTTTAATAGAAAAGAGCGAACATACCCAATTATTTGCACTGTTTTATCATATACATGTATATCTTGGTTTATTGTACAATTCAAACATGTGGCTCGCTACGTCTGAATATTGTTTAGTTTAATTCAAGCTCATGTATCTTTTACAAATCACGCATGCGCGCGCGTACACGCACGTTCGCACATAATTATAATATTCTGTCTGATATAAAATAAAGTAAAATGTTGATATTATCACAAAATAAATATTAAAATCTCTAATTTATATTGTGTTTCCTAAATCGCAATATTGGATAGCGGGAAAATAAAACAAAACATATACTTTCAATTATTTATATTGAAATTATCACCTTCTTAATACCAGCACTGAAGGGTGTCTACGTCTTACGTAAAACACAATTTCAAATAATGGACATCGATGAACTAAATGAATGAAACGGTAATGTGACAAGGCCGGCCTGATAACGATCGACTCGCCTGAAGGCACTTAGGATAATATTTATTTGCTTGGAGTTCAATTTGGCAAGTCAGTTATATTTAAATAATTAGGAATACCTCCCGTGCATACTTGGATTGTAAAACTGAATTTGTGAAAGAGTTTTTGACATTTTTGATTTGATTCACAGCTCACAACGTTGTGAGGAAACCTCTATATTTAGAGTTACATAATTTTTAGGCTTCATCAAGAACAATATCCCATGGAACGGTATGCAAATTTTAGTCTATGGTATTTTAATTTATTCTAACGTAACTGTTAACTAAAATATCTGATAGATAGATCTGATTTCTAGTCAGTTTTACAATCCAAATTGAACCGCTCTCCTATACTATGCTAAACCGTAATAAATTTATCGTAAAATAAATCCTTCAATACTGACTTCAAAACAGACCGGCCGACTACAAAAATTATTGCTTGTAATAGATTTCAATTTGTTAATTCTTTACAAAATAAATCAAACATTCGTTCATTAGGCACAGTCCAGACTGAACAGTAATCTAATTTAAATCAGGATAGCAATGGAATTCGACAGTTTAAAATACATTTTATGAAGAGTAAATGTCTTTGAAAATTTCTACTATGTATTATAAATTATTTATTGCTAAGGCTTAAGCAAATGTCAGTAAAACAGAAATTTCTATACAATTTTCGAACCTTCTATTTATTTCAATACTACTTGATAAATAAGCAAAGCTTAAAAATGAGTTTATAGAAGTTATCTCACCGCTTATTTGTAAAAAGATTCATATTCAGTCTGAACTTTAATTTTACAATGTAACTCCAATATATAAGACATGTAATGTAATTGTGAACTTGTAATGTATAGAATTGTTTTAAATATATATATTCGAGCATGATCATTTCGCTTTATTTATTTCTGAAAGATCAAAACTTAATTATTTTTAAGACAATCCTTTATATTACAGTTACATTTCGGCATTAGAAATTAGAACAATGTCTTATTGAAAGATTCGGAAAGTTGGCATATGATCTCAATCTTAACGCTTTAACAAAATATTCTTTCAAAATATTTACATTACAAATCATAAAGGTTGCGTTCCACTAGATGTAATTATGACTTGACTTACAAGCAAGTTTTGGCAGTGCAAATTTCCGACGCTAGGGGCGCCACTGTATGTGAAGTTTACTGTGATGGACATAGTCAATATCAATGACCTCTATTATAGTTCTCTGGATAGACTAAAGACAGTAGTGTGTCTAATCGGCAGAAATGTTAAATTCAGTTCTAGAAAAGCTTAGATGGTGCTCAATACTTTCCTAAAATGCTCCTGTCATTATTTATAATGCCTATTCATAAAAGTATCCATAGAGAACAGTGAAATTTATAGACTAGCACTATAGGGACGGCTTGAAACATACAATTGGGACGCCATCTACACATTTTTGAGTCTTCATTTTCAAGGAGTTTAATAGTTATAATCATAGACGTCAACAGACGTCCTCATCGTTACCGCCAGTGAAACGCGACCTAAATGGTGTGTCTATGGTCGTATATTTTGTGTCAACGATATTTTTATTAGCTACAAATCGGATTGGAAAAATATACTAAGAATTTGAAATATCAATATTTCAATAACATTTTATACATTGATATTTTGATTCTGTTTCATAACAAGTGATAGCGTAACGTATTGTGCGCGTTATTATTATTAAATATAACAGTTATTTTCAATTATGTTCCAAATAATAATTTAAATACCGTTGACACAAAACATACTTATGGCATCAGTCTTTCGCTGCAATTATGTCTGTGTTAGCAGAATATTAGTATATTTGTTGTAATTTCAAATCAAAACGTGTAATCAATTCAGTGTGAAAAAGTTAGTTGTAAAATACCATATCGTTTTTTCTACTTTATAAAGTAAATACAAACACATACATACCGAAATAAATATCACACGCATTTTAATATGTTTTTGGATCCATACACTTTAAAGATAAAAAGTATAAAACAGATGACTTATTATAAATACTAAATATTCCGCGACACAGAATTATCACAATGTTAACGATGCTAAAAAATTGTCTATGAATCATTTCAATTATAACAACACAGGGTTGGCATTTTTAATAGTTTTCATTCAGGAATTCGCAATTCGATCTCAATCTGGCAAGTGTCAAAACATTTTCAAAATAACGCCTACTTCGCCCAACCCTTACACACCACAAAAAGTACAAAAATCCCACGTAATCATAGCTTACTCTACCATTCATTCTAGTATCCTGAACACTATCCAAATGTCACACTAACTTTAAATATTAAACAATTCTATGTTTATAAATGCACTTCTTGTTAAAATTTATATCTATTCTATGATAGAACTTGGGTATCGATAGTGAAATAATTTTGTGCAAAAAGGAAGACATGTGCAATGATAAAGAAAAAAACAATAACTGACAATCTTCGCGTTCCACTTGACGCGACTTTATCAACTACGACTTATTGTATTCTCACTTTTATTGATGTATTAGAAAAAAACATTCATAATGTACATGCGCGGTCGGTATGAGCGTTTAGTGGAATGCCAAAGATAAACTAATAATTAAATAACATAAAACGCATAAAGAGAGGACAGCTTAACATTTAAAAAACGAACATCTACAGATACTGAATACTCAAGAATACTGAAATAAAGATGGCGTTGCTTAACTCACACTTTTGGAATTACTTACATTTATTTCTTTGGTGTGGTGTCATTTTATTTATTATTGATTCCACTGCTATTGGACGCTATATATTGGCGTACTATTTATCTACCGAACTGTTGTATACACGCGCGCGGGACCTATGATATTCTAATAAGTTTCCGAATGAAACTGTCACTTTTACGCGCCAATTTAACTGTCAACCATCGCCCGCATACACCGCAGTTCCGAATTAAAATATATCTAATATATTTCCAACGAACTAATACCTAACTTACATTATATTTACATAACCTATGTCTATTTACAATGGAATCATTGAGATCATTACAATGTTACCTACTTACATATAAAACGTCTACGAGGTACGGTCTAGGCGTTAAGTTAAATAATACTTTAGAATAGACTGGTTTGGTACGTAAGTACTGCCGTCCAACATAATTATACAAACAGAAGTAATTATCCTAAGCCTAAGAATGAAAATAGCTTGAAATTATAAAATTTATGTACATATCTGTTTTTGTCTAATTACAAAACATGTATTCATGGTTTTCTCTATACATTAAATTATTCTTTTTATATTTAGAATTTTGTGCTAATACTTGATCTCTAATATACTTTTGTATTATGGACCACAGACTTTTAAATTGATTTGGTCATCGCCATTTTGGCGCTGCTTGTTGTGGGTGCAGTAATAAGTGTTCAAGGAAATAACAAGTGATGTTAATCCATTGCTAATGTCCAAAAAAAATCTGTCTTTTACCTGACCATTTTTTTAAATTTCTCTGACCAATTTTGCACTATTTAAGAAAATTATAATTTCGGGACATGAACGGTGTAAAATCTCATTTTGTCCTGACTCTTCCTAGATTTCACTTTCCCCGACCACTTTCGAGCTTCCCTGACTTTCCAGAATGTGGCCACCCTGTTAACTGTGGACGAATATGTCAAATTTATTTTCTGGGATGCTCGTCGCGACCTTATAAGCTGCTGTCGCAGTGTCTGGTACAGTACCTCCACCACATACTCACTCCACTACGTAATGGAGGGCACCTCATTTTTGATTGACGGAAAAATTAAAGAAAATGTGCTTGAATCTGGATTAAAATGTTAATATAAGATTTTTTCTAGATCTAGAACTTTCAATAAGCTGTTTAACTATGTTGGACGTCAGCACACGGCCGCTCGGAAAGCGTGAGGTAATAATTACCGACCGATTGGCCGGCTAGAGGGATGTTGACAAACATTCTCCACTTTTATTCATTCATCATGTTTTCTTAGAATCATTATATACAAAGGCAAAAATAAAACAGTTCAGAACAATCATTGTTCGTGCGTCTGTACATTTTTCTTTTGTTTAGAAGCGAGTAGTGACGAGCTTTAGTATAAAAAATTTTTAGATACTCAATGTTCACCGAAGGAGAAATCATGTTCTTCCATACATTCAAACTGTAAATGTTCGTACACTGAATATTAAGATATTTATATTATCAAATTTCGATTAATAGGCGATAACTCGTGGAATAATTAGGCTATAATCAAACGTCAACGTCAACAATTATGAGAATTAAATGCCAGTTAATATGCTACTTTAGAAATCTTTTCAATCTTGTAATATAACTTAGAAATCTCTTCAATCTTTTAATATGACTTAATTGTTAAGAATGTACATGTCAACATCCCCCATCGTTGAAGCTTAAACGATACAAAATCCTCAAACATTACGGATATACAAAACGGCGAAGTACAAAAATTGTAATGGCTCAATTTTGTATAAACTATGCATTATCAATAAGTTTTATTTACATGGCTTTCTATTGCACGATGTCAACGTATCTATAACAAGCCTCTGTTGTGTGAGGACATACAGACGCGGAAAGGGTTCAGCCGAAGCGTTCTTTGACGAGGAACATGAGTTTCTTCTTGCCTTTGTATTTGAGTTTGATTTCTTGGAGCAGCGCCGCGAACTGGTGCGGCCCGTCGTGCGCCAGCGCGAACGTGTCGCGAGCTTTACCTGCAAAAGACATTACACTTTTAAAAGGTAATACGAAAATATTAATTTTTGTGTTAAATATGCTGAATCTGTTTTTTTTTTTGGGGTCTTGATGCAGAACACACTAACCGAAGCATTAATAATAATATTAACTTCGTTATTAATTTTACAATAATAATAATTAATGTTGGTTCTGTATTACCTATTATAGTATTCTTCAAAATATTTTATTATGTAATCGCAATTTTTTTGTTTTTTTTGACTTGAACTAAATATATTTCTAAGTCTGGATCGTAATACAACGACAAAAAATAATCTAGATCAAAATATTGACTTGTGGTTCAGTCTATTTTAATACGCATTTAATGTCTTATTACTCCGGTACGAGATTCATTATGTCGTATGACCTATATTCTTATTTCGTTTATGTATTATATTTAAGAAGTCGACGAAGTGTCAGCCAAGGGC
>DWNK01001004.1:0-10118 GCA_018250315.1 Hyalothyrus neleus pemphigargyra | reverse complement strand
TATCCAAATGTATATGGATAATAGAAGAAAACAGTTAATTGTAGCCTACTAATACATTGCCTCCACTGATTTAATTAATGTCGCCTTTCTGGAGTAAGTAATATTTACGGATTTTTAGAAGAATACTTATTATTATTATTACGTATACCTACCTATCCGTTTTCAGAATCCGTTAATATAATATGTATATTGTATATTATCGAAACGTAATAGAAATAATAATATAGATATTCGAAATTAGAAACGATCACTAAGTATTAGAAAAGTCGAGAAATGTATTTATAACTGTACTGTATTTATAAGCTACTTATAATATTTTTATTTCACGCCAGGCTTTGCGCAAATTTACTTTAAATATTTACTTTATATCGAACATAATACAAACTTATAGAATTACTCAAAATGTGATTAAATCTCTTTTTTTATTAAAATTATTTCTAGATTGATGATTAAATTTGTTTTTCACGTTTCACACAACATTCCTATAAGATGCTTAACGGACAGATACGTATAAATTAAAATTCGACGCGGAACACTAAAACGATCAATCATCTATAATCTATATGAACCATTCAAACACAATGTTAGAAAGAACATCAGATCTACGATCTGAGAATAAGGGTATTATGTATTGTTACGATTCGATATGAAAACATAGCCAAAGGTCATCTGATTCGCTAATTTTAAGCCTCCAATGCTACAGGTTTTGATGCAATTTTAAATGATCATTTTATATTATTATATATTCTGCGTGGTTACGCAGTACCTACTCCTGGTTTTTTAAAAGTTATTCCAAGTATCTCTGGACTTTAATGTCTACTTCACAATGATTGGTATCTGAATGTCTTTGGGTCCATTTAAAAAAATAACAAGTCATCAAAATATTAAAAAAAAGTTCATGTATAAATATTTTCACAAAATAAAGGTATACAATTACAATTTACAAGTGGGCGCAGTGGGTACGTGTCAGGGCGGTTATGTCACCGATATTACTCTCGAAAGCTGTCAATGGCGCTGAATAATTGATTAACCAATTAGCGATTCTGAACCGAACGCCCCAGATCGTAAGATTGCGTTTCATTTGCAATTAAAACCGAGACATCGCACCCTACTGGTGCACTCGCCTTGTCACCGATCAATAAGATGATTGATGATAAGGCAGTAATTAGCAACTCTACTCCTTGCGTCCGTCACACCGACAGTACTCAATGTCAACTAACAGCGCACGCGAATAACGTCCTTGCGACACACGACATAAACTCCTTAATAACGGAAAGAACATTTTTGTTAATAAGGAACAGTGCCGAAATTGACAATTACAAATGTACGTTTAATGAGCTTTGTTGTTAAATATGATTAACGAGCCCTCAGAGAAATTTCCGCACGTTGGCGAAAAAAAAACGAAAAAAATCTTTTCCCATTGTTGGAACGCAAGTTTTCGGAACACCGACCAATCATACGAACACTTGAACCGAGGAATCCTTTGATCTCCACAATGACTTTCATAAACACTTAAAAAGTCAAAGTGCAAAAAATAACGAATTATCATATTAAGTCATTAGCGAAACGGGAAAATTATGTGCTTAAATGTCATTATTTTGGCTGAGAGATGGTCAGTGTTGCGCAGTAGAAGACTTCAATGAAATAACGACTCAAGTGATTGACAGATTATATACATTTTCGTACGAACGAACATTTGATGTAACGTTTAGTGACTGTAAAATATGAAAGTTTCGTAAGTGTAAGTATGCAAGCAAAATTAAGATTGCAATCGATAAGTTCCCCAGACATCAACTGAGGTAATGAAAACATGATTACCATTAAAATGAACGTACCGAATGTAATGTTATTGATTTAAAACATTCTGATTATTATAACGGCAAATAAAAGGCAACATACTTCGGGAGGACTTTGATTCACCAACCTTTGGATATATCGGTGTCCCGCTATATTTGTGAATCAAAAGTAAATTTTACACTTTTTGTCCCAATCAACAACCGAATCAAAACTCGCCGTCACCTGGGAAGATGCAGCAAGAAAGAAATTAAGAGGTATATACTCTATTTTATATTTGCCACAATATTTTAATAAAAACTTCAGCACATGAATTGCCTTGCAATTTACCTTGTGTGGTACGCTGTTTACTTGTCGAAATTTGTCCATCACTTCATGCTAGAATTTACGTTATTTACTACTGTTGACCTTAAAACTTATCAACTACATAAGACGTACTTAAAATCAAATGTGTTACATGAAATACCCACTTTCTCCGCGTCCATAATTCCTTTATGACAATCACACTAATTCCGATGACGCAATCTAATCCGTTAATGAATTAAATTATAAAGCTACTGATTGACGGATAGTTCTTTAAGGCCGTTGCGAAAATGTGTGCGACACAACAAGTGATCCAGTTAATTCTGATTGAACAAGTGCAGTAGAATCCGAGAAACTGATTCGACGTTGGACATGCCCAATCTTGAAGGATTACAATTCGTATATCATTGCAAGCAAAGTTGGGTGAATAATGTAGCTATGATGAAATAGAAGAAAGAGAAGAAAATAGATAAAATCAAAAATCTGAATTACACATTGTACATATGTGTCTAGGAATTTATTAAGGTTTAAAAAAATTATAAATAAGAAATGTATTAAGAATAACGTAATCCTTACGCTTATCAAATTTTTTAATGATTAAAATCACAATTTTATCGATTCTTGAACTGAAGGTTTGGACTATATATTGCACCAAACCACTCCAATGCAGGCGGTTCCATCACGCTGTTTCCACTATATATTGGTGGAGAGTATCAATAGATAAGAATATGTTTCATCAAAGTCTTACAGAAGTATCAAAATTGCACATTAAACCTTGTAATCGCAAACAACCTCGAACACATATTAAAAAGAAATATTAAACATTTAACTGGTGGGTTCACTTTTACAAATTTAATCATCACATCACAAGATAAGTAGGTCCGCCAGATATGCCTGTCATAATTAACACTGAGCCCTGATTATGACAAACACACTGAAATTACGACATTATATCAATATAGATATGATAGCATCAGATACGATACGTGTTCATTAAATATTATTAGATAACAACGTTCACTGGTTTACAGGTTTCGGAGCTTAGAACAGAGTAACAGACAAACGCCAGGATAGCAAAGCATTTGCAGCAGTAAAATTTTAAAATCATAAAAGTACTTCTGGTTACTTTACAAAAATCCGCTACTCCAATACTCACGGTCGGACTAAATCACTTGAAAAACTAACGGGCACACAAGCAGGAAACCTAGGAGGTGGACCACCAATACATGTTAGTTTTATAAATAGAGAATCTTCTTTGACTCTACAATTTTTCAAAAAAAAATTTTTCGTGTTCAAATACGATCCCTCTAAACCTGTACATGACCTATCCATGTTCGATTATCCCCGATCGTCATCGTTATAGTGGTCAATTATGGAATGGAATAAATATATCTTTTTAGCTATCTATGTATCTGGTGGAATTTTCATACATTTTCGTACTTTTTACAACGCACACCCGCACGCCTCTTCTTTTATACGAAAACTTAGATGTGTAGTCTGCTCTGTCATATCATCGTAGACCAGTATACCACCACTTAACCAAATTCTGGTTGAACTTTTTTTTTTCGAGGGGTGCCGACGCCAAATGAAATGGGTTGAGGCAGAAAGAGGACATGAACAGTATAAAATCCAAGTTTCGATTTCACTGACTTTCCCTGACCACCCTGACTTTTCCGTGACTTTACAGAATGTGGACACCCTGCTAACAAGATACAATTTAATCTCGACATCTTTAAACGTCCAAACGTCTTGCGCAAAAAACCGCGAGAGAACAACCGTTCGCCTGGAGGATCCCCTGTGCCAACAAGTACGTTACTCACTACAGAACACAGTAGTCGAGTAGTATTTAAGCGATGACTCAGACGTCAAAACCAGTTCGGGATACACGTATCGTGAGTTGATAAAAATGCCCAGCAAGTGCACTTCTTCAATGCGCTTTCGCGGTTAAGGGACGCGTCTCATCGCAAACTTAAAGCGAGAAAAGATGAAAAAATGATGTGTGATAAACACTTTAATTTCTTGATACACAATTGATGTACACAAAGCTTAATATAGAATTTTAGTCTTTTAAATAACAAAAAATTGATTCTGTGAACTCCTTTGTGTTACAATATCTTTTACTGTAGTCGAATTTGCCGTCAAAATAAAATATAATAAAACATGCGATGATATCATACGTAATGAACGTACGATTGTTGTTTATTTTAATTAATAAGTAGCCCGGTTTAAGGAAGTTATCTCGTTGTATAATCATTTTATTTTTCGATATTTCGTAGATTTCAGAGCGATAATATTTTAATTTTTTTGGTTACTCAAACCAGAAAACACGAATAAAAGTGAAGATGACACTTTTTTAACACTCCCTTGCTGTACTTAACTTAACATAACTTAAATTGACGAATTTAAAATAAAAAAAAACTGTGCATAGATTGTTGTCAAGCAAGGAAACGTTCATCGCATGATATTTACCAATTCGTGGTGCACTACGTGGTGTACAACAACTTTGCAAGGAACGGTTAAAAACAGCAACGACATGCCAAAGATCTCGTCAACCCACATAAATTAAGTTGAAGCGCCCGTCTTTGATTTAAAGTTTTAATTGCATTATGAAGTGGCGATGGAGCGTGCAACCGCCTAAATGTTAGCGAGTGCGTCGCCCTATATGCACCGACGATTACGACAAATTGATTTAATTACCGATGTAGTTATATAGATCATTATAATTAAATAATATTTGTTCCGCAAATGTTCGTGCGTTCAACGATAACATTTTTTTTTATAAAATTTTATAAGTACTAAACGACGTAATGGTAAGTGAACATGTGCAAAGAACTCCATGTAAACAAGAGTCTTATTTGAAATGGTGGTGAAAGATGCAAAACTATGATTGACAAATTATGTTTAAGCGATCCGGTATCCATACCTTTCCACAGTAAAACCCAAACCCGAAAATACAGCACGATAGAAATGCTGTGGCGGTGGTACCTCCCCAGTCGAAACATACTAGTCTACCACCACCTAAACAAATGCTGGTAGAACTCTTTATAGACTCCGCCACATCACTTCTGTTCAGTCATTTATCTAGTGCCACTCCTGTTCTATTTTTTATTTCGAGTTTACACGTTTTGACACTAATGTTTAAATAATTAGCATATTTTTTCGATATAAACGGAATTAACGTAGTCACTTTCCAGTATACGTCAATAAACACCATCGCGTGTATCAAACGCTTGCGACAACTCTTTGAGAGCAAATACCGAGCCGGCAGTCGCACAATGTGAATATAGTCTGAGAGCCAAATAAATAACACAACTCATATTTATGTTTTTTATTATATTTGATTTACTACACATAGATGTGCTAATAATAATTAAATGAGAAAAATGAAAGGTATAAAGGAAGGCGGATATCTCAACAACATTTAACGTTATTTTTTCGCTGATTTAAACAAAATACACCCCAACTCCGCTAACATCACATCATGTGTTCCGAATCAATCCACATAATAATATATTTCAAAACTATATAACGTTGCGATCTTTTAAGTGTAAAACCTAATTTTAGTGTCTCATACTGTTTAATAATATTGCGTTAAATACTGTTCGTGGCTTCTTCCGTATTACTTGACACTTATATTATTATCAATTCATAGATAAAATATTAAATAACGTGTAGATAATATATTTATACTAATTTCAACAATTAATCAGTCTTTTAACGTTGCAAAGTACTCAATTTAAAAAATTATTTATTCAATTAATTAATTAATTAGCACGATACCAACCATTTACACTGATTAACAATATTTACACTAATATTATAAACAGCACATGTAATAAAAGTTCTTTAAATCTCCATGTCCCTGCTTATTGCTATAAGATAAATGCTTTAAATTTCCGTCTCCCTGCCTATTGCTATGATCGGCGGGCGATGAAAACGGCACTTTTTGCCAGATGAGATACAGAATCCGATAGCAGGATAGCTAATAGCTCTATAAACTAGATAATCATCGTGTTGGCGCTGGGAAACAGTCGCCCGATGCCGCGATGGTGAGCAAAATGTGACGATGTTCTTCGAAACGTTTACATGACAATAAACGACTCTTGAGTTACACTAGCTAACTGTTGATTAATTGGGAGTGAAAAGTTTACACCGTTTCTAGCCTAGTTACAGTACATGAACTAGTTTAATGTTACTTTTAATTGAAAGAAAGATTACAGTGTAAACGAAGTGATCAGTGACCATGTTTAGCAGAATCCTGCGATTAGACCAGCATATTCGTAGGATTAGACAGTATTTTTCGGAATTTGTCGCAAGAAATGTTGGGATGTTTTAGCAGAATCCTAGAATACAGTCCAACCCATATTTTAACACTTTATATCTATGTTACAAATTTTATTTTCAGCTCTGATTTTATCTGAATTTCGTCGCCCCTGTTTTGTTCATGACAGTATAGTAGAAACATGATTTATTCTCGCCTCTTATTTGCAGGATTTAGCAAATAATTTCTTCAGTCTAGCGGGCTCGTATTCTTACATCTGGTCACACCAATAGTACTCTATGGTACTGACTTTAAGAATGTTTATTTTTTCAAATAGTTTATTCAATAATTGTAAAGTCGTAAACAGAGACCTCATACTCGACGACTCCAGAATTCTCCACTACGATCGATCGTTTCGAAGAATATAATAACTGTTAACTTATAAACAAATAAAAAACATCAAATAAGAAAGGCATAACGAAAATTAAACGAATGAGTGGCGAGTACCAACGTCTGTCAGACCGCTGAAACGTGCATAATCATTTATGAGATGCGAAAAAATATGTACATTTGATAAAATTGTGTGAAGGAGAAACTTTAAAATAGGATTTTTTGACAATACCTAAGCTTTAAAAGCAAAGGAACCATTTGATATAAGTTATTTCAGTACCGCTCCCGTTAGATATGCTAGATGATTTTGAATTTGGGTTCAAAATAAACAACTACCGGTGTGAGTATTAACGAACTAATACGAAAAGAGTCATCATCCCAAACTAAATAATGTACCTACCAGCAAATAATTGTAATAAGTTTTTGCAATAAAGATTTAATTGATTGAAAAATCTGTTGTAAGTCCAGTGTGCAATCTCATAATCCCTTATATTTATAAATTATTAATTTATTAAATTATCTAGTTTAGGTTATTTTTGTGACCAGTTTTTAAGGTCCGTCATATTTTTAACAAAAAATCAAATCCTAGTCCAATCTGCTGTCTTTCAACCGTACCCGTCAACCGACCGGAATTGTCGTAAAACATTTAGGACAACGCATTAAGCGATGCGACATTTCGGAGAGTGGGGATCGAAAAAACTGCTAATTGCAAGTACAATGGTGGTACAAAGCCACCGCGTTTTCCCACGCGGCATCCGACGCGGTGCGTACCGCGCATATCCAGCGTGCTCCTCTTTTATTGCCAAAAATTAATGCCCGGTAAACAGAGCTTAATTGCACGCCTGTCCTTTGAGTCAGCAGCGATGTGTTGCCAGCTCGCAGATGTTGGGATTTTCCATTTTCGGGAAAAATATATTTTATTGTGTTTGTCAATTGCTACATATTCCATTAATCTATTATTTCCTAATGGAGGATGCGATTATGCTAGCCTGTTTTGCAAAATAACAAGCATCCAGCCATGACATAAAGTGATTACTACCGCCTTAGACATGTTAAACCAATCGCATATGTCAGGAATCTACCTAATCACAGGAATCTATCGAACAATGATGCATTACTAATAACAGTCGCTACTCTAAAGCCTGTTGGTTCTACGGCCAAAATACACATCTATCCAACACCAATCCTAGACTGACAGGGAACTTTTTAAAATATGTATATTAGCTGAACAGCGCCAATGGGTACAGTAGAGTGACGATAAGTTGTCTTTTTCTATTTATTGTTAACAATAGGTCTTGATCATTTAACATCAGGTTGATTGCATATTCGACGGCTACTCATACTTCCTACATATATTTTTCAGTCCAGCCTTATCACGAAATTGGCAACACCGTTGAAGACCCACCGCGCCCGCCCGTCACTACGAATAACTTTTCGCGGAAGCCGGCACCGTCAGGGGACATAAAATTCGCAATAAATGACTAATAATAATATAATAATACGCATACCAAGTTATTCCGGGGAAGATGGTGCCCTTTTAACGCAAAGCCCGTTTTATTACATTTTAATTTTATTGGATAATGCCACGTTTTCACTCATTTGCGCGCAAAACTGTGCAATTTTGCTTAATAACTTTATAGCACAGGGCAATAATGCGATATTGAATGCTCATCTTTTCAATAATGGCCACCAAAGGGGTGGGTAATGTGTATTCCGTTTAAGCAAACGAGATTGTGTCGTTGTTGTTGCACAGTTATGTCTTTCATAAACTCATAAACTTAGTTGTAAACGGTTGTGTGTGAGAGGGAAGTAAACGGTATTCAGTTCACCTGGATTAAAGTTACAGGTTTGTCCATTATCATCGCTGCCCCACATCACATTATTGTGACGAGAGCAAACGAACATGTCACGTCCCTTCTACGTCTAGCAATATTTTTCTTCCTTCTTTAAGTAACTACATGAATGTTTTTATAATATTACACACGTTTTACAATTATCTACTTCTTAGGCTAAGGTTGTCTTAAATTTTCGTAGGAAGGACTAAAAAATAAATGGTTGGCCACAAAGCATTTCAACGCCTTTCAAGTAAGGAAGGAAACGAACGCTTAACTAAAATTTAATACCTTGTAACAAATATTGTTAAGAGAATTAGGGTTTTCGATCTTGATTCAATTTAATCGAACAGCGATCTGTATTTTTTATATGATCTAATTTATATTTTTTACAGTCTTGATTGATTCCATGACTAATACTTTTTATGCATAGTGTGACAACTTCCCTTTTCAAGACCATTATTTTCCACTGCCATTAAATTTTGTATCCCTTAAAAAATTTATTTGTATTTGCCTCAAAACAAAGTATGATTCAAAGTATTCATACTCAAGATATTGGAATATAATGAAAATTATTCCGTTCCGTTCACTGCGTATATAATTAAAATTATTCCGTTCCGTTCCACTGCGAATATAATGAAAATTATAAAACTCAATTCTACCGAATACTAGTGATTCTGTATTTGTAATTAGTAGACGGAATGGATTAGTAAAGAATGATTTATTGTCATCCTTTTTATTTATGACACATATGTGAACTTACGTCACGGCCTTACGATTGTAAAAAAGGAATCGATTCGACAGACCAACTTTTGTCACGATGAAACTTATCTGAATCGATGACGTATCGATATTTTGCCAATGAACGGATAAATACCAATTGTGAAACATCTATAGACATCGTAAACCCTTCAAAGTATCGTAGTGTTGTAATTTGCAAACTTGGCAATTGAACGCGTAATTACACAAATTACATAATTGCACATGCATTATTTAAACAATTATATTTGCTTTAATGCTATTAATCAGCTACACCTCAAGAAATCAATACGCGATAATTATCTATTATACTTTTTGTTGTTAGTAGTAATCTTTGTATCATCAGTATTATTTTGCGTTATTATTAGCGTTCCACCTTAAGGAAACCTAAACCAATATAAGATCTTTTGTGCCTCCGTCTTTTAGTTTGTCTACACATCTATATCTATACCAATTGTCCGCAGTTACCAACCAGTGGTCCGCAGAAGCCAAAATATGGTCCACGAATGATTCCAAATTTGGCGGCTGAACGGTGACGGTGAACCGTTGATGGCGCTGGCGATGGTGGCGAGTGGCGTCTGGCGAAATCTTGATAATAGCACTGATATTGCAAAATGGAGATTTTTTTTCGTCGCCCATTATTGTTATAAGCCAAAGCTAAAATAGGGAGATAGTGGGCCCGTTAGTTCAAAAATTATTAACCTTTCTTTTTGTTTTCGTCGCCCACTGTTAAAGGCAAAGCGAAAACTTGAAAAGACATCAAAAAATAATAAATGCCT
>DWNK01001003.1:0-10118 GCA_018250315.1 Hyalothyrus neleus pemphigargyra | reverse complement strand
GGTTATTAATTATCTGGGCATCTACCACTAGGGATGTCCTACTTTTGTTTAACCCATAGACTTAGTATCTACTAGAGTCCATTTTATAATCATCTTACTATCATAATTCTTACTAATTCTTATTAATACTAGTAATATTATAAATGTGTAGGTTTGTTCGGATCGATGGATGTTTGTTGGTCTTATACGTAACAACGCCTGAACGGATTTAGATGAAATTTAGCACACAGATAGTTTATAATGTGGACTAGTATAGATACTTTTTATCCTGGTAACAGGTCCTCGTGGGTTAATTTAAAATCCACGCGAGCGCAGTGGGCAGAAACTAGTACTGAATAATTGAATAATTACTGAATAATTGCAGAGAACATTTTTTATTGATATATTGACAGTATACATGTTTGTTATGTTTATGAAGCTGAAGAGAACGGTAAAATTTTTTTGGTTGAACGCGTTAATCTCAGGAACTACAGACTGCTTTGATTTGAAAAAATATTTTTGCGTTGGAGAGAGAGATTTACCGAGAAAGGCTATTTATAGGCTATATAACATTAGGCAGCAGCATCAATGAAAAATGTTGTAAAAACAGGAACTATTATTATTCCAATAGGTTTTTTCCTCAAAGTAAAGCGAGTGAAATCACGGGGCAAAGCTAGTTTAAAATATAAGAATAATATAATATAAGCAAATGTCATAATATATCAGGATATTATACTGGAATATTGACGGCTTGCAGCCAATTAGTACAAGCTTACTGCGGAAATGTGGTTAGTAGAGCCTCTTGCAAGACGAAGCTATTAACATTCGCAATGGCTGGACAGTAGCCAAGATAGAAGCCAAGCATGGTTGACCTTGGTATCCTTTTCCTCTATGAACAATACCTGCTGTAATCAAGTTAGTATTATTATCGTGAATTGAAACTACTGCCATATGGTATGCATAAATTTTTTGTTGACACTTTACTTTTCATATTGAGACTTGTAATGTATGTAGAGATCAACTATTTTAAAATTGAACGCCCCTTCACAATTTAATTACCACCACCAAACGAACAAAAAAAACGAAAAACAGAAGAAAATGGTTCCAAATTGTTACATCTTGATCTATTTTATATAACTTTCATTATTTACTTACGTTTACGCCTTACTGTAACTATTCAAAATACCGCTAAGAAATCTTGTGTCTACCAAAGATTTCTTAGCAAAAAATCGGAAAACAAACACAGGAGAAAATGGTTCTAAACTGTTACATCTTCGCCTATTTTATATAACTTTCATTATTTACTTACTTTGTTAAAAATAATGCTAAGAAATCTTGGGTCTACCCAATATTTCTTAGTAGTATTCTATTAGTTGGAAATCATATTCCAAGGTTGCCTTTTTTGAGTCGGCAATTATAAAATAGTGCAGGCTTTCAGTACACAGTGGGGTCGTTGGAAAGTGCTCGGCGAAGCGAGTCGCGGGTGCGCGTTTATAGCTTGCGACATCGGATAAAGGTCGGCTGCCAAATATTAATAAAATAAATTACTTGCAGGCGAGCTACCTGATGGTAGTCACCGCCGCCTATGAACATTGTAACACCAAAGTAGTCGCTAATGCTTGCCGGCTTTGAAGGGAAAAGGGACGGTATGGGATATGAAGGAAGTCAAGGGTGGGAAGAGGGATTGTGGCTCTCAGACACACTAAAGGAACAAGACAAGTCGCTATTGACGGTGGACACCGGCCTGAGGGAAGGAGACTGGTCGCTAGCCAATCAGGTCATACGATGGGATCTTACCAGCATCAATCGTACAGATTATTCTCTTAGAAACAACAACAAGTCGCGATTATCACTTGAAGCTTATGTAGAGACAGGCCGTCATACTTAAAGTGTTGAAGATGTTTGCAATTTAGAACACAATTAAATGTCTCGGATAACTCTAAGGAATCTTTTATATTAATAAAATTGTATATAATATATAAATTATACTGTATACAAATAAAATATAGCTGATTAGCATTAGGAATGACGGATTCGGGTTAGGGTCGGTTTTTGTAGGAGAATAGAATAAAATATTGTTATATAAAGTCACATACACTATTTTTTGACGTAAAACTTCTTTCCATTTATGTCACCAGGTGGCGTTAGTTCCAACGTAACGCAACGTAACGTAACGCGTGTAGCGTACACAACATGGAATAATTTTAATTTTTAATTCAATTGATCACAATATCTCGCTCATATAGAATAACGGCCATGAGTTCAGTAGCCAGGTCTTTTTACCCTATATTTTAAGGTACATGCTCTAAATTTAACATTTTAAATTTTTAAATGACAAATATGTGCGTGTAAAGCTATAGACGGAGGCTCGTAATAAAATAAAAATTAAGACTCATCTCCTTATACATAACCCGTTTGTATAACATTACGATTACATATTCCCAATAATGTGTATATTAAAATCGTTAACCTGATTACTAAATATTTTTTTATTACTCAACGATCTGTTATCTTAACAACGTTTCATAAAACATTCTCCATAATTTAGTAACAGCTATAAAGGACGAATGAAGCGAGCGTTTATTTGATTAACTCTGTTATTATTAATAATAAATATTATTGCACTTTTATAGCCAATATTAGCCATTTAATTGGTAATATAAATCTGAGGTTGATGCAAAGAAATGTAATATATGCTATTTAATGTCATGGGATGATCTAACACACAGAAAATGAAATATGTTATTCACCTACTTAGAATAGAGAAGGTATATAGAAGGCGCATAAAAATCTGTTTATTTGTTCGCGTATCACATAAAATCTGTTGGACCGATTTTCATGAAATTCAGGATGGCTATGCACTCGAGTAATATAAATGATACGTTTCGAGTCAAAATTCCATCCCTAAAGAGGTACGATAAGGAATAGAAATTTGTATAGAAGTGTCAGTTTTGAAGTTAGAAACGTAATTTAGACTTTTAATAGTTTTTGAAACTTAAGGTTGTAAAATAGGTAGTTAATATGTATACGAATAATATGGATATGAATATTTTAACGAGGAAGGAGCTGGGGACAGAAACTAATTTGTTTATAAAATTGCGTGTCCAAAACACCAAGTCCTTAGGTGTATTAAATCATTCCGATAGTTTGCCTGGAGTTAAAAAAAAGTTAATTAATTAATTAGAAATCGCATCATGTAGTGCAACTCAGATCATTGGCAAATGTCTTCATTATTTTCAATGAGTGCTGACGTAAGAATTAAAATAGACAAGGACGCTCAATTATTGTAAGATAACGCAATACAAAAATGTCCCGTTCTTACAACAATGCGGATTCTGAACATTTTTCTTATTATAAGGTTGTCTAACTAGATAATTCTACAAAAAGAAAATGTTTACGTAAGGTGGTCAGACTTCAAATGTTATGTGATTTATGTAATTACGAAGTGTCTATTTGTATTAACGTAACTGGATTAATCTATATTGACTTGTATAGTACCAGAACCTTAATAATAAAATGCGGGTTTGTAGCCTTAACACAAAGTATTAGTAGGAATTATAAAATGTTGATCGATTTGAGGAAATCGAAGTTAAACTAGACGCGCGTTTCAACTTTCTTGGAACAAGAATTATTTATTTTTGGATGTAATACGTAATGTATTGGTATAAGTTTGTCCTGTGCATTACAAATCAGATTGGGGAAAGCAAAACCGTGTATACGTAATTCGTGAGCGAAATATGTGGTAGGTGTTTAATGAGGCTCACTTTCCATATCTACTATCATTTAAATCCCATAGGAGTACAACCCAACACTATCATGACTATGTGATTGTTTTAAAAAGTTTAAGCGGTCTATATTCAAGTAAGATAATCTAAAGGTAATTTTTTTAAAGTAGTACCTACAGTAGGTTTCCGCACAGACGGTCCCAGGTTCGATTTTCGATTAAGTGGAAATCTATATGTTTAGCTGACTTTTACAGGTCTAATAAGTATTTGTTTTATTGTCTATGCGTGTATTCATGGCTCTCGTGAAAAAATATATCCTAATGCAAATATAAAATGTGAATAGGTACAATATAAAGTAAAATAGTGAAAATATAGTGCATAGTAACCCTTGTTTAATAACATAAAAAATATAAAGATGTACTTCACATTTTATATTTATATTGATGTATAATAATTAAGATACGACTAAAGGCAAAAAGGTCATATTATAATTTATGCATTTACTGAATAGAGATTGGCATTTTTATTACCATACGATAGCTGTGTACTAATGACAGGATGTGATAAGTATATAAATACATAAAAGTAACAAGAGAATATATCAATAAGTTAAAGGTAAAGTTTTATTTAAATCCAATAAATATATTGTCGAGTCGTTAAACAATAAAACATATTTTGAATTAAGCAACATTGAGGTTTCGTAACATTTGATTGAGTTCGATTAAACGCCTTATCGTGTTCTGCATAAACTACATTTAGAAACGTAGTGACAACTGTGATATATGTGTCTCTACCAAGAACACGTGTCCACAATGACTTAAACCAGTTCCATGATCCGATTGCAAGTTGGCCATATCACTTGGACCTGCTCACCGACTAGCCTGGTGACCACTTACCGCCGGAAAACTGACTTCCACTTTCGTCACCTGATTTGTTGTACACAGCGCGAATGAAATCGAACGATGAATAATTTAAACGTTAACACAAAACATACGAATAAACAACATACGATTTGATTATAACTTCACCAACAAGGATAATCCAAGGCGACTTAACTTGCTACTACTGTAATACAAATAACTTACGTTCAAGTGAGCGTAACATCCAAAACTTTCGATACAAGAACTGTAAAATTATTTAAATTCTCATTAACGTTATTGAACCTTACAACGTCATGAAAATAAACCACAATGTCTCGAAACACTATTCAGCGATTAAATCCATACGTTAACTTTCGAAGGTCACGATCAAAAACAATTTAAAAAATGACACCAAAGTTTTCGGCGCTCGAAAAAACCGATAGAGCAATATATATTGTCGCGCGGTAGAAGTCGGCGAAACTGACGTACGCAGCGCGCAAGCGCCGCCAAGGTATTGTTAAAAGTTACTTTTACTTACGAGACTTGCTGCTCTAGGTGGTTCGGTTGTGAGACCTCGCATTCGTCGTTTTGCTACTCCACTCTTGCGTTCACGAAAGAGAAAAACAGAGGTCTCGCTTTTCGCTAGCCGCACACACGTTAGAAAATTTATTTAGACGCTATGCTTACTAAGGATATTTGTGCAAGATTGAGGCAAATTATTTCTATGCAAAGTATTGGTTACGGTTCATTGAAATTTTAGGTGAGTATTGCCTTACTTCCTTGCGTGGAATGGCAAACACAAGAAACGGAAAATAGACCGTTGCGACGTTGGCGTCGATTGGTAGGCGTAATTGTTTTCCATTTAGATTCAATTTCTAGGCTGATGGATGGAGTGCCAATACATAAAATGAAAGGAATTTGCATTTAATACCGTACTACAAGGGCGATATGTAGGTATTGTAATGTACGTAAATGTGAATGTTAATATAATGTGTATGTGTAACATATTAATTATTTAGTCGGGAATGTCATAACTATTTATAATAGTAAATAATGCAACATCCGCCTTGTTATGGTATGCGGAGCTGCCTCGAAACGGTCGGCATTTTTCCTCAGTATGGTAAAAAATCTAATCTGTTATAATTAATGCAATGGATCGGAAAGCTTAATGTGGATTACGTCAAAATAGCAAACGTTTTGCATTCGCCATTTATATAATACGATATCGTTTACATAATATAGTCTGCATAGATTTGCATGTCTAAAATACTGAATATAGGTTGTGCATTACCAAACCTAGTAAATAAATGTTGTTTAACTTTAATGTAATTCTTAATTTCTTCTAAATTAAAACTCAAAATAATACTATTTTGCATATAAATGAAATTAATTAAATACTTTATTGATTTAACTTTTTATAATTTAGTGTAGTCTAATCATTAAAAAATAAAATAATCATTTGTAAATTACCATTGGAAAAATTTGCTTCATAATTTTCATTTTACGTAGTCCGTAAAAGTAGATATAAGATTATTTTACACATGTCCATCTGTCTATCTGTCATAGGAAATTATTAATCACTACTACAACTTTCTTTTTAAAAATAAACTACTATGAACTTCGAAACTGAAAATTAGTATTAGGATTAACTAAAGATTAGGTAGTTCGATATTGCTATGTAGTTTTTATTTATTTTTCACTAGCTTTCCGCCCGTGCCTTGGGCCGCGTAAACGTAACTTAATATAATGATTCAACCCCCACTTAACACTCAAAGGGATATATTTTTGGAAAAAGGGAGCCTATTTTCATCATCATACTTCCAAACTATCTCCATATAAAATTTCATTACATTTGGTTCCGCAGTTTGGCAGTGAAAGCGTAACAGACAGACAGAGTTACTTTCGCATATATGATATTAGTATGCGAGTATGGGTGTTATTTTGCTAGATCAGGTCAGTATATTTAGGTATTAATCTACTCCATCCTCCTACCTACCTTTATAAAGGATAATAAGCACAGTTACAAAACAGGCTACAAGTATAGCTGGCCAAAGACCTCCTTTGTCTATTCGAGGATGTGGAGCATGACTCAGTCGGCTTGGTGGACATGGATAATAGATCTCATTAACAACTTGATATCTGACTTTGTAATTTTGTTATATAATGCCACAGCGAGTCTACTGGCTATGATATAATGAGAACGTGAATGCTGTGTACAGGCCTAAATATTTTTAATGAAATATATTACAATACGAGTTTAAATTAAACGCGATAGAACTCTGGTTCGCTAGGCTAGATCTGCTTTATAACAGCCTGCACTTATTGTCTGTTGGTTGTAAGTATGTAATTATATTTAAGTGCATTATTTTAATTATAAAGAAATTTATAAAGAAAAGTACCACAATCGGTGTAGGTATATAGGGTCAGAACTATAAATTTAAAAGTATTAGCACGATTTAACATAACAATATTATGTTTCTTTGCATTGGTTACAATAACACAAACTGGAGACCATTTATAAACATTTTTATCTATTTAATAAATGACTATATATATATGAAACCAAAATGACAGTCAAGTATACAAATATATTTTTTAATTCATAAACTCAATTCAATTCATAAATATTCCTAAATAATTTTCTAGGATAACTATTACGTTAAGCGTATTTTGGTTTGGTTTCAGCGGTGTAAAATAGACATTATTCCGTTAAGTACCACAATTTCTAACTCATGAAGTGCGAAGTGCAGATCGTGAAGAAATTTATATTGCGAAGTTTGGTCAAGTGTTTGCAACTGTATTGTCTGTCAGTGATAGTGGTAAGTAAAATTTCGGTCGTGTCCGCCACGACCTCGCGCCAGACTAATCTGATTTAGTTAGCCTCATTTATTAGGAAACTATTGGACTGATTTACGATTTCATTGATGACATGTCAAGGTTTTGGACACTATTAATATCAAAGATTATTCCATTCGTTAAATGTTATCACATATTTGACATTTGTACAAACGGATTCCACCGTGAATGCGAATTGGCAAGGTTGGTAGCTGATAGCATCAGAGCGAATTTGTTAGGCTATTAATTATCATGATCATCGACCCATTTCTGTCCCACTGCTGGGTTCATGTTTTCTCTTAGATTAAGAACAATTAATTTTTTCAGTTACTAAGTTGAGTTTCAAAGCTAGGTTGTTTTGCTTCATCGCTGACTGACCTGATAGACAGGCGGCATCCAACCATCAGTTATTTCGGCTGCCTTTTTATGTATAAGCGAAGGGGCTTATACATCCTGCTTCCCCATCCTACAGCTCCTTCGCTTATACATAAAAAAAATCCGTTCAACCGTTTTTGCGTGAAAGAGTAAAAACATGCACCCATCCAAACAAACTTTCGCATTTATGTAGTTTGAGTAAGATAGTACCTTTTTATTCAAAGCGATGAGACGCTGCCGTCATCGCTGGTTGTGGGTGTGTCGTACAGGATTTCTTATCTTATATCACTCGTTATTTTTGGACTTTCTCATATTAGCTCGATTATGACATTATAACCTTGAAAAAACCACATTAAAAGGACTAATCGGAAATAAAAAATAATATATTAAGTTAATATTGCTGGGTTTCATAATCATCATCAACCATTACTGTCCCACTGCTGGGTTTGGGCACAGGTGAGAAGGATTAGGTCATAGTCCACTGGGCTAGCCAAGTGCGGATTGGTTAGACTTCATACATTTTTGAGATCTTTTTTATAGAACTTGCAGGTGTGTAGGTTTCCTCACGATGTTTTCCTTCACCGTAGAGAGCAAGTGATTATTACTCTTCTTACTTACACGCTTACTTATATTTAGAAACGTTTTAGAGTTTTAAGTTACGTTTGCCAGGTGGTAAAGCTCAGTGTAGTTCTACCGGGTAGGTACCACCGATACATCCATTTTTAGCATGACGAATTACAGTGGAAATGTGTCGTGGCCGGCTGAATTACATATGCGTGTGCCAACGTACAGACGCACGACCGTTTTGTACGGAGTTGGTAATAGAAGGACGGTTTGTACGTTTGCTACTTTATTATAAAAAGTGGCACTTTCCTTTTTATAATTCTTAGCATATTCGCTAAGAATTCTTTGCTATGTACATTTATAACATTATGCCTGCAAAGTTACGATTGATACCTGCCACCAAATACCTTTATGCAAATTCGTAAAGGTCGCACTTATTTAGTGTTTTTAAATATAAGTAGTTAACATATTTTTAATATATTGACCATCTGTGGCGCATAGTATTCGAACTATGCACCACAAAAAAGAAATTTTTTTTGGATGTCAAACAAAAAATCCACCGTTGAGGAAAATTATTCGCTAACAAACAAACAAAAAAAACACAATAAACTCTATACTATCTTACTAATCTTAGTATGGGTGGATGCATGTTTATTTGTTTTTCACGCAATGACGGCTGAACGGATTTAGGCGTAATTTGGCACACAGATAATTTATAACCTGGATTGACTCATAGGATTTTACCGGTAACAGGTCTCCATGGGATAATTTAAGGAGACTAGTATCAAATATAACCGATACTGAAATACTGTTTACTCTATTGTTGGTTGTTGCCTTTCAGAAATAATAATGCTTTAAACAGCCAAACTTCATTCGTTTACTGAAATTTGGCGACGGGCGCTACATAATTTGTTTAAAGCCTTGAGCAAAAATATTAATACTCGTATATCCGTTGCACATTGCATAGTACCAAAATATGCAAGAGACAAAAAATGCGTGTCTTTAAAGACTTTTTATCATTGCGAAGGCATAAAAACCCGCCAAATGTCTGTCGGAATACGCTTACATAGGAAAGGATTCCGTAGTGGAGATTAACTTCTTTTTTTTTGTATGAGCCAAACGAAGAGGCGAGATACCTATGGTAAGGTTACCGCCGCCTATGAACATTTGCAACACCAGAGGACTCGCCAATGAACGCTGGCTTTGAATTGAAAAAGGAAGAGATGGGAAACTACACGACAAAACGCTATAGCTATACTGTAGACTCTAGCAATTCAGGTCACCCGACCTTATCACTTGTAATTACACATGTAGTCGGCAGCGACATAAATATAAAGTTTGTATATCATTAGAATAGACTAAAGTTATATCTGCAATCAGTATGTTATGTCCGTTCCAAAGCATTATTATTTTTTTAAACATTATGGTTTGGGGATAAAATGTGACTTTGCATTCGCACAGCCAAAAATGAGATTTCCTGATTGGATTCCTGTGAACTATTCAAGGAAAAACTGTACAGAGTTGTAGTTTAGCATGTTATAATTTAGGTTCCAACAAGCGACATTACTCCCATACTGGTGAATAATATGAAATTAAATTTCCGCTATTTTACTCGTTACTTGCCTATGTTACGTTTACCTGTGTTTGAATCAGTTTTTTTATTGCAGTTCGCCATTTTTTCTCTCTAAAAACCTAGTCTATAACACTTTGAATCGTGCCGTTTCGACTACAAACTCGTGCACCTCGACTAATTCACCTAATTTAAATAGATATACTCGTA
>DWNK01001002.1:0-10119 GCA_018250315.1 Hyalothyrus neleus pemphigargyra | reverse complement strand
GGTACGACATGGGGCTCTTCAAAAGTGACGTAAAAAGAGCTCTCCATCAACGCTGGCGATGCATTGGCGATTCTTCTGGTGTTGCAAATGTCCATGCGGCGTTGACCACTTACCATCAGATGGGCCGCCTGCCTTATCACTAAGTCTAACAACGATAAAAATAAAGGATAGGTACCTAGAGAGATATCGTAGAGAAAATGTCGGACGTTTTATAAATTTTGTATTTGTGCTTATATTTATATATGGATATTGTAAACGTATATTTTTTTTCAGATACAACAAAATAATAACTCAAATATTCCATGATTGGGAAACCCTTATACAAGAGAGGCGTGTAATACTCTCTGAGGAATTTGTAAGTATCTTTTTGACGATATTGAAATAGATAACGACAATGCGGCCTGCATTGTCATTTTCTAACCTACCTGATGGTAAGTGGCAACTGGCAATACACATCCGTAACCAACTCCATCCAGAACAGCAGTCTTATTTGGAGACGAGGATTGTTGCGTTAGTACTCCTGACTCCTGAGGATTTAGATGATGGATCTCGTGTACCTAAGCATAATCCATATCCAGACTATGGCTTAATCCTTGTCATGATGAAATGTTAGACCGGTGAAATAATAGGTTGATGATGATGATAAACACCCAACAGTAGTTGAAAACCCTAGAAGTAGAGTAGAAAATTATGCATATTCACGTTTAGCACTAAGTAGCACAGTTAGCACGCAAAACAGCCATAACATCAAATATTTTCACATAATTCATCATACTATTTTATTGAATGTCAGAACAAAAGCCTTAAGCAACCAATAGAGTTTTTGTTAGCGTTAAGGTGATTGTACACTCTCGGTCAGACGCTTCCCGACATTCTCCATACAGGAGTGTACAGTACCCTTAGTACAAGTTTTACTCGTTTTCGACTACTCGATAATCGAAACGAAAACTTCCGATTCCGATTATTTGATTGGATGAGGGTGTCTCGTTCATCGAGTCGATGTCTCTCTCAGCAAATAAAATAGGAGGAATCGGGAGTCGATACGAAATAGTGTATCTGTGCATTTTTGATTGCAATTTATACTAAGGGTACACTATAGATACAGGCTAGCACTCGTATCTTCTCGGCATGTTTGCCTGCTCTGGCTTCTATATTTGTAGTAAATATAAAGGTGATTGTATACTTTCGGTGCGACACCCTACGTTAGTGTAGGTACTGGACAGGACTTCATCGTCTCAGCTTGTCTCGATTTCAGTCGCCTACTCTCGCTCTTCACAAGCAGTGATAGCGTAGTGGTTGAGAATTGCGGACTCGCTCTCGCTTTTCTAATCATTTGCGTATTACAAAGTAATTATCAATTTCTATATGGTAAAGGAAAATGAGTCTGTTAAGTCTACAAATTTGCACTTGGCCAGCGCGCACTTCATGAAATACGGATCATGAGGTTTTCATCTATTATAGGCAAAAGCATTGACTTGCATCATAAAATTGGTTCCTAAGTAATAAAAAAAAATAAGTTTGGTTGAATCACTGAGATATGTCGAACCATCGATATAGGAGCTAAATTCGAGATTAATGATGAATGATGCGCCAAATGGAAGCCGGATAAGCTTAATTTGACTTTTGACATTTAAACGTCAACCATTAATTTTAATCTGTTGTTTGCAATACTAAACAAAATAAAAAAAAAACTTTTTTTGTTTTTTTTTATGTATTTAATATATTATTTGAAAATGAAAAGAAACAATAATAAAGACAACGAAACCTTTTATCTAACATTTTATATGTATTGAGTTTAAACACTGGGACAATTCAACTAGCCATATTATGCGCTAAACAAATTACGCAACAAATGTACCATCTATCATTACGCCATATTTAATCTTCTTATATCGATGGTTTGAACATAACCTACACTATTCGACATGGTGCATTAGGATATTGCGAAGAGATAGATACCATTTCCTTAGCAGCTTTTCTGCAACATGCAGGGATCATCTCGCAGCAGGGCTGGTGAACGCAATCTCGTATGGCATCGCAAGGGATGTAACTATTTGATATGATTCTAGCGAGGCATTTCGGTATCATGATACAGGGCGGTTCGTGTCGACACAGCAGCTTCGTTTTCGGTCGGACCTGTGTACCTATTGTCTCTCTAGCCGTCAGTACCACAAACTTCCTTGAACATAACGGAATCTCGGTACACTTAGGCTTGTGCTCACATGTCTTCCCCGGTCCGCTTTCTCTCTCCTGTCTATCCTCAATCAAACACTCTGGCAACCTCTGACACATAGGCACGTGGATACACGAATTATCCAGATTCGGATCATACTTAGCTTTGTAGCATCCATACACGACCTCGCATGGAGGATCGTGGTTACATATGCTTTGGACTATTTTCTCTGATTTTATCTGCAATGCTCGCTGGACTTCCGTGCTCGGTGGATGGTACTGAGATGCTTGCTCACAGTAATTACGCTTGGAACGTTTCATTCTACGACAAATGTGATAAAAACTCGTCTTCTTATCCTGTGTCACGGGCCATAAATTCTCTCGAACAGGAGGCATGCTTTCAGAGGCCGGTATATTAAGACAACCATTAATTAATATGCAAGGTGGATTGTGAATGCATAATATTTCCCCATTGTATTTCTCTTCTAAAGTCTTGGTGATATCATCGTGTGGTTCCTGGCAAGGCCTGGTCACGTCGCCGGCTTGTGTCATTGACTTCTGTAGATCCTTTGGAGGTTCAATTTGCTTTATAGGTTTTTTAATAGGACGGCAATCGCATTTGACATTTGGTTTGGCTTGGTTTATCTTTGAGGGAAGTTGCATCTTTAGCAAACTTTCTGGCATTGGGTCTTCAGTTTGTTGAATACAACTTTTGCAATCAGGCATATATGGTGTTCGTTTGTTATGCTTAATGTAGTTGGGTTTTTGTTGGAATGGCATAACACCGTCAGGAAGGGACGTCGATTGCTTTTGTGTCTCTCTGGACGGTGGTGAGCAATAACAACACCTGTCTGATTTTTCAGGATAAAGTTTTGCACATATTTTCTCAGAAAGATAATCCCAGAAGCCAGTGGAAGTAGTTGGTATAATATCGCTTGTTTCTGCATTTGGCGTATGGCCTTTCATTACCAGGCAATATGGAGTAGATAAGACCGAATTTGGTAAATTGTAATCTCGTTTCGAGGGATATTGTTGGATGCGATTTCTTAATAATTCCTTTTCATATTTTAAGTATTCCTTTCTCATCTCTTTTTGAAATCTCTCTATAAAGTTCTGCCGACGACTTAGATGTTTCGGTTGATCTGTCTTTCCAGTCTCGGATTCGGACGAAGTGAGTTCGTAGGTCGTGTTAGAGTCCTGCTTTCTCATAACCTTGTGGTCATGTTGTGATAACGGTGCCTGATCGTTTGCGTGTCCAAATTGAACTTGTCCCCCTTGAATGTTGTCAACAGCATAAACTGGTTGCACTACATAACTCCGTCGGTATCTATTGAGTTTTTTTATTCGTCTGCGCTCGCAATCTGCACATATAGCTTTACTGTTATTCAAATTCTCTTTTGGAATTTCTTTGATACCCGAAAATTGTTTTGTATTATTATTAGTTCGTCTGAAAATGTTAGAGAAACAAGGCTTGTGTGGAATTTCTTTAATGTTGGTAACTAATTGCGGGCTATCAGGCATTTCATCTTCTTTAATATTATGAATTCGTTTACGACTTCTGTTACGATTTTGATTGGTGTTATCTCGGACAGGAATTATATTATTGTCGAGCACTATAGAAGGATGCACGGGTTCCTTAATATTTACTGGGGCTTTACATAACATCAAACTAGCTTTTTCTTTGACTTTAGGGTGTATTTCAACTTTATCAAAAATGCTATGCTTACCGCTCTTTGGTGATATAAACGGGATTGTTTGAGTCTCGTCGAAGTCAGAGCTATCTGAATGTTTTTCAACATTGCCCTGTTTGTAATTTACTAGAAATTTGTTAATACATTTGTCCATCGTAGTGATTAATTTATTCAACTGACCAAATGAACTTGGAATACCATGGCTTTGTTTTTGCTTCTTTAGTAATTTACATATTTAGATTTTTTTTGATAATTTTATTGACTTAAAATTTTATGACATTAACGACGTTGAGCTGTGACAGTAGAAGCTCGTTACTTTTTAGATCTTTAAAATTCTTTTTCAGTATAAAATACACGTAATCATCTTTAGAGTATCGAACAACTGCTTCCCCAAACATAGATCATCATTTAGCTTCGTATCGAATCTTTGAAAAGAATATTAATATAAAGCTATATAAAACATATTTATCACTAATATATTTTGGATGAAAAATAAGTTTAAATAACATCAGTTTCTATAGTATCCTGCTATAAAAATAATTAATTACCACATTATCATAAGTCATCCGAACTTAAATTCCTTTAAACCTACACATTGGCAGCTGTTGTTAAACACATGTCATAACTTAACAAACTATGTTTCCTTTAGGCTCTTATTATTTCTAATATCAAACATGCTAATCATGTAATAATCAGTAACAGAACCTAATATATACAAGGCACTATTTATAACAATATTAAGTGGCATAAAATTATCACAAAGATGTCTAAAGCCGTCTTTATGCCTAGGAACATAGATAATGGATATATTTTGTACTTAAAATATGAATACTCACTTTTATATGTGATATACTAAACGATGATGTCGAGAACACACAACTATAACAAGTAACAACTGATAAAATATAACTTAGCTTAGAACTTTCCATATCCACCAGCCTGTGGAAGTCAACTCTGTCCCGTGACCTTCTGAGACCATGGTTTTCCCCCGTCATCTTCAGAACCTTCAGAACCTTTGCTGGTGGTGAACCGTTAATAGCGACTTGTCGTGTTCCTCTTCTCACCCTTTCCATCCTTTTCCCTTCAAAGCGCGCGAGCATTGGCGAATCCTCTGGTGTTGTAAATGTTCAAAGGCGGCGGTGACTGCTTACCATCCAGGTATCTCTATCTATCAAGCTTTCAGGCGCACCGGAACACGACAAGCCTAAGTAGACTAGGTAGACGAAGAAGCAGCAAATATTTTAGTAAATATTATCAGTAAAGTGACAAATTAATATTATCTGTCAATTTTAATCCTTCAAGATCCTTTTTAGTCTATGGACTAGACTTTTCTTTCCGTTATTTTCATTAGTTAGTTTCATTTCGTTATGTTCGACACATAATCGGAAAGAAAGTTTGGTTACATATTTCTAAAAAAATCCTAATTAATTCTTCTACTGTACGGCAGTGATAGTGTAGTGGTTGAGAATTATGGTCTTGCTCCGCTGGGTCCAGGTTCAAATCCCAGGCGCGCACCTCTGACTTTTCTAAATCATGTGCACATTACATACAAAGTAATTATCACTTGCTATACGGTGAAGGAAAACATCTGAGGAAACCTACATACCTGAGAAATCTTAAAAAAAAAAAGATTTCTCAAAAGAAGTCTACAAATACGCACTTGGCCAGCGCGGTAGACTACGGCCTAATCCACTGTAGAAAAAACAACCGAAATATTGGTAATAAGTAAGTACGGAGTATTTGTAAAAATGTTTTCCAACGCAAACATCTGGTAAGCGTGAGTGAACTTAATAATAATAGTTCTAATTATAAAATTCATAAATCGTACAAAAGAATTCGGGCCATTGTTGTTGGCGCGAACGAACAGGCCCCGTGCGTCGCTCATGGGGTTAAAACAAAGGCATAGGGTCTGTGGGCCATTATTATTATTGAAATTAAACGCCGAATTAATATGCAGAGGTGATACGTCACGGCGGAACGTTGCGTATTGGACCGAAGGGGCAATATACCGCGACTGGAATGTTTTGGTCGTTTTAGCATTTTTGGCATAATTTTCTAGTCATGTTAATCTGAATTTATTATAAATCTATCATTAAAATTCTTATAGAAGAAGAAAGACTTAATAGGTAATTTAAATTTATAATTTTTATACCAAATATTGTGTAAGCCTATCAAACGCAAAATAAGCGGGCTAGGATTATACTTAACTAATCTGGAGTGGATAATACCTTATGTTCAATATTAAAAAACAAATTAGTTTTAATTTGCCAAATAAAAAGAAAGGATAATCGTTGTACTTACTATTTCATGGTTTATGATTTTATTTTTTACAAATATGTATATAATGGACAAAATATAATAAAAACCAAGGATCAAATCCCGTCGGTCGTTAAAAACTATAGGCAGCGTCACTATGAAATAATAGGCGAGTTACAAAAAAACAAGAGAGGAATGCCACAACGTCGCTAGGTAGAGATAGGTAGAGGCCTGTAATAATGAAGCGGGAAAGGGTTCGGCATGTTAATGTAGTAGGGGTGCAGCCCTCGTAATCATAGGTGATCTAACGCTCGGACCGTTTTGGGAATCTGCTGTCGTAAAATAACTATGGGATTTTGTTTGTGGAACATTCGAATGCGTTCGATTCGATAACTAGCGTCTCAGATTTTGTTAACTTTAAATTATAGTGCAATAAATCAAATACGAAGAAGTATAATAGTATTTTTAATACTTTAAGATTTATTTAATTCTTAAGGGAGACAGACAAGTAGGAGATCCAAAGATCCAAATTTTACTCCTTCTAATAGAATTGAATGAATTAATGATTAGGCACAGTGATCATCATACGCTTCTGGGCTCATATTTGATTAGATATATTATTATTATTCATTTGTGATTCATCATAGATTATGACGAAAGCATTTAAGAATTAATATTTCTCCTACCATTAGTGTCTTTAATTAAGTTACATTTGTGGATGTTGTTCAGTTTTTTTTTACTTTGTGATTTTAAACTTATAAGTACAGATGACTTTTCTGTAAAACACTAATGTAATGTTGGGTCTACGCTGGTCGGGTATTTATTCATTATGGAATTACCGCTGAATAGTGTTAATTCGAATAATTTGGGTACCGTGTATTTGGTTGGAACATTAAGAGTGGCACTGGGGGGTAAACTCCGGATCGTGTTTTGTCCGAATAAAACGTGGAACGCTATTAAGTTTCAGCCAGAGCTTATGGAACCAGTGGAAAGACCTTTTATCCATTTTACTACACAGTACAAAACAACAACACACAGCAAATTTAAATTGGAATATATAAAGGCAAAACAATATAGTATTGTTTACTTACCATTTCTACCAATGAATTTGTAGTTCAAGATGCGCGATTGCTTATATTGCGATTGCTATTACTAGATTGATATTAGCACATAGTATTGCGCAAATGTCATGTCGACAAAAGAAAAATAAAGTTAATAAAAAAATAAAAGTGTATATTGCATATTTTTATATTTAATTGATATTTTAATATATATGATCTCTATTTTTATATTTTGATGTATTTATCTTATTTTTTTATTAACTTTATTTTTCTTTTGTCGACATGACATTTGCAATTATACAGAAAAAAAACTTTTACTACGTTTCAGTCACTTACAAATTCCACTTTAATGAGCTGTTTGGCATGACTCATTATAATTAAATATATTACAAAACTTTTCTGTAACGATTCTAGCCAAAAACAAGACAATATAATGTTAGTACAGAAATTCCGTACTTACATTTTACGGAATCCATGCCACGTGGCGCAGTAGCACAGCGTCCGGACCACTTTTTGTCCGAATTAAACATGGGACGCTATCAAGTTTTGTCCGGGTAATCGAGACGCGTCGGAGCAAAGTTTCGCCCGTTAACAATACAGAGGGACTGGAAAACACACACTTGATCTAATTTACACAAATGGTACAGACTAATCGTTAATATTATCAGGCTAACGTTATAAGATTATGGTGATTAATACCCTTAGCATGAGTTGCAATCAAAATATGCCCGATACACTATTTCGCATCGACTCCCGATTCCGATTTATTTTATTGGCTGAGCGAACTGTCGACCCGATGACCGCGACGCTCTCAGCCAATCAAAGAGTGAGAAACGGAAGTTTTCGTTTTCGATGATCGAGTAGTCGAAAACGAGCAAAACTTGTACTAAGGGTACAGTTTATAAGGGCGGAGACATACATGAGACCATAGATTTGGAATTTTTCACCATGAGACAATATATAAGTATTAAGTTTCACTATAACCACAGATTAGAGAATAGGGCCACGTAATTTCTTCGTCTTTGTTTATTCTATATTTGAAAACGTTCATAAACAGGATTGTAATTTAGATTATTATTTTTTCCTTATACAAGGTTTTGAAATTATGAAAAACCTTAAGTTCATAATAACAGGAAGGTATTGTTTATTTGATAATAGTACGTTATAATTCAAGGATTTATCAATAAAATTTAATTCAGTTCTGGGGCCTGCTCCGTCAATATTGACCGGTATATTTTTATAAAGATTTCTCATATATTCTTCCAATTTTACTCGGGTATTATATTTTTTTTCATTGATATCGAAATAGATTAAAAAAAGTGAAAGATGATTATGTAAGCATTAGGTTAAAAAAGCTAATTAATAATAATCATACTTACTACATATATCAGTATAAGTACCTAAATTTGTTTTACGTTTGTCAACTGATCTCCTGGTGGTGTGCCTGAGAGCCACAAACGGGGAAGGAATACATTACGCTGCTCGAATGTGGATTGGCGAGATTACTTCACGTTAGAAGAAATCCCCCAGGAGAGTTTTAGGAGAGAGGGTCACAATTTTGTTGTTATATTTTTTAAGTCATAAAAACTAGGGAAGTGGCAGGAGGGCCTATATGTTGATAAATGATAATTATTCGTCGCTCATAAAACAGTTAGCAAGACGGCTGGATCAGTCGCCAATGATGAGCCTGCCTGGAGGGTTGAAGGAGAGCTCCTCATGCGGGACTTATAAAGAACCCCAAGTCATAGCGCTACAGGAATGAGAAATAAGCCTTTCATTCGACATCTAGGACTTGGTTGATTGTATGCAGTAAGCAGTGATAGCCTAGTGTTTAAGAATTGTGGTCCCACTTGCGGGTTCGAGTCCTGCGCCTAGGAATTCTGACTTTTCTAAATCATATGCCTATTACAGAGTGATAACTGCTTGCTTTGCGGTAAACGAAACATTACTAGTCCTCCAAGGCGATGGACTTAACCTAATTAATCTACTCATCATTCCTCTCCTTGTCAAAGTGAGCAAAAAAATATTTTTTTATATTAATTTTTTATAATTTTTAATCTAATCGGATGTACCGAAATACATAAAACGAAAGAGCATCAGCCACTAACCATGATAGGAATCGTGGTGCGCGGCATGGTGGTGCCACACGTTTTGGTGCGGCGCGAAGTGCGCGTACTGCTGCAGCCGCCCGCCGCCCGCCACGTAGCCCAGCCCGTAGCCCTCTCCCTCGCCGCCGTAACCCGCGCCGCCGCTGCCGCCGCCGAACATTGTGCCGTGCTCAGCGCTGGACCATCATCCGATTACACGCACCTGGAATACGACGTCATCCTCGTTAGCTTTTTAACTTTCTTGTCTGTAACTAATTACGTATCATAACAAATTTGGAAGTCGAATTTAACAAACTTCTAATTATCGTACCCTTTGAGTTTATTATTATTTGGTTTGTTTTTCAGTTCATATTTTTATTAAATCATTAGTTTATATAAAATATCAAGTAGATTTAAGTGTTTTGACGAAGTATTATCGATAAACAAAATGTTAAGTTAAATAATAACTCACTTTGAACTCCAATGTACTTTTAATAATATTAAAATAGCAAACGAGTAACCAGTCCACCTGATTGTAAATTCTTCCTCTGAAGTTGATTACAAATGTATTACCAGTCGTGAGGCCTTAGAAAGCCGTCTAATATGTAGGTAATGTGTAAGTAAATTTTATTGGAGTGTTCCATGATGTATTATTTTCCATTTGATTATACATATCTAAGTGTAAGATAATATATCGCCGTCATATAAATATTGCAAAAACTATATTTGCATACATACAGAGTGTATTCGTTCATACTCAATATGTTAAGCCTTAAATCATGAGTGTAACCAGGAATATGTGTAGGTAACTTGCGGAACTAATGTTATTCATTTGTATCTGTTCAACAAGCC
>DWNK01001001.1:0-10120 GCA_018250315.1 Hyalothyrus neleus pemphigargyra | reverse complement strand
ACGCAGGAAAAGGAAGGGTAGGTAAGTTAAGCAAGGGCCGATACTTAACTCATGCAACATCTCGTTAGGTGGAACTGGTCTACCACACTTTCCAAATCGAAACAATAGTGATTAATGTTAATATCATAAGATCTCTGTAACTCTTTAGCTTAGGATACAAAAAATATACTTTTCGAACATGTAACGTCCTTTTAACCGGTTAAACTAAAATATACTAGCGTTACCACAGCACATGTTTTGGCTGAGATTTTCAAAGAGAATTTCGAGAGCCAGGGGTAACCGCTCCCGTAAACGAGATTTGTCGCGCCCCGCCCCGCGGCAGCGACACTTGCGGGTCCTACAGGAATTTACGGCGGTATGTCCCCGCGTTGCCGGTTTACCTCCGGATATAGGTAATCTACGCTTTGTATTGGTATGTGATAAGTTCAGGGTTTAGAACAGGGTAGGGGCACGCTTGCACGGGGAAAATCCCTATAATTATTAAATATGCCGTACTTAAGAGTATTCGTTGGTTTACGTTTATTTTACGCAACAAAGTATGAGAGGAACTTTAAAACTTTAAGTGAATAAAAAATGCTACTCATCTCCTAAGCTAGATAGTTATAGTTATCTTTACGCCTAGTAGCGGTTTGGTCCATCTCTTTCGTGCAATTTTTACAAACAAACAACGCGAGTAATATTAATTATAGGTGTTTGTTAATGCATATAAAAGCGCGTTCACACGTGCACGCAATTAGCTGATCAATCAGTCGCGCGGTGTTGATTGCTCGGCGGCGCTTGGTTGAATTATTTATAAGAATATTCGCTCACAAAATAACACGGGTTCGGGATGTACTTGTGTAGTTCGTGTTGGAGTTTAACTTTATAATATTTTGTGTTGACTGATTTGACTAAAATTTAAAAGATTTTAATAACTCAAGAAATTTCAATCCACCTGCATAAAATGATGAAAGAATGATTTTTTAAATGTTAATTTGTTATATGTATATTATTACTATTTTACAAAGTTCTGTGTGAGTTCAACAGTGTCTATGTATCGAAACTGTACAAGGATATATTTTTACACAATAAATTATAATTATATACTTTACAATTTAATACAATTGTAAAATTTATCGAACGTATTTTAATTTATCACATTAGTTGGATAAATGTATTTAATGCACAACAACAAAACAAATTTATTGATTTAAGCACTCTCTTTTCACAAAACCACACGAGCAATAATAATTACAGGTGTTTAATAATGCATATAAAAGCGCGTTCATGCGTCCACGCAATTAGCTGATTAATCAGTCGCGTGACGTTGATCGCTCAGCGGCGGTTGATTGAATTATTTATAAGAACATTCGCTCGAATACACAGCAAAATAGATACAGAATGAAAATATAAGTTAAATAGGACCATACAAGCAGAATTAATTTAATTCTTGTTCTTAAACTATATAATGAAATCTTAACGTTATTTACGTACTTTAAAGACATCAATCAAAAATCTTCACAATATTCTTTTAAATATATTTTCACTGTTATATCTCTTATTTCTTTAAGTTTATTATTTATTATAACTATGTTATTGCCTTTAAACGTGAAATTGTATTTGTTACATTTAGTAGGCAGCTTTATGGCTTATATTGTATCGATTTGTATATTGTATTTTCTACTTAAAATGAGATTGGTAAGTGGAGAAGGACTGCAGTAAGTGATCACCAGCGAATGGACAAACCAAATCCATATAAAACTTCTAGAATCTTACTTGAGTGGTTACCAGATAGATAGATAAAGCCTTTATTCGCTGACATTAATTTAAGTATTAAAATAGTACATATATTTTAAACTAATGATAACTGCGTGATTTTATTTCACTGTATTATGTTCTTTAGCAACCAGTTTCCTTGTCCGGTTGCCCTTCGACATAGGTCTCCTCTAGTTCCTTCCACGCTATCCTGTCTTGAGCTAATCTTCTCCATCCCTTCGGTAAATCATCTTCCCATCTCTTTATTTGAGTAACCACTCATTTGTTATGAGTGGTTACTACTAGCTTTAAAATCAGTTTTTTCTTTTTTATGTATAAACCAAACGAAGAGCCAGCGAGATCATTATGGCATGTAGTCACCAAATATGAAAAGGAAAGGTATGGGATATAAAGGATGGGAAGGGTGGGAAGAAGGACTCTGGCTCTCAGGCGCATTACCGGAACACGACGAGTCTCTATTGACAGTGGGCGGCCTGAGGGTGGTCGCTAGCAAGTCAGGTCGACACGATAGGACCTTACTACTAGCAAATCAATCTTACAACGATGTTATGAACCGCACGTACATAAAGTTATTTCTCAATGGAGATCGTACGAAGTAGATACGTACGGAGCACGTAACTTCGAAGTAAGATCAAAGTAATACTTATTTACGAGACTAGTAATCCCCTTGATGTTACTGACATTAAACATTTTGCACAAATATTAACGGCATATATTTGTAGCCCATAAAGGTGCGCCCGCATAGTGCAGCAATTAGCGATCAATCACTCGCAGCGTTTTCGTCTCGCACAAATTACACGCGAAACGCTGCCATTTAGTGAAACGATGTATTCGAGTTATTTGCAAAATTATTGATCAAAATATGTTTAAGCAAAATTATTTTTAATATTTTTATTCATAAAGTAACAATAGAAACGACATTTGCCACTTACACGCCGGTGGTTAAGAGATCACCATGTGTCGTGTGGTGAACAGTTCATCACAGACAGACAGACAACGGGACAGGTAAACTATTTAAAAGCTTTTCTAAAGAAACTGGACTCGGGTCTGAAGTTGATCATAGACACATTGCTTCACCTAAAAATTTATGTCGAACGCCTTCTTACCCACACACTTCAATCCAGAACATAATACTACAAACAATATAATATGAAATAATATGATCAGGAAAATTGGTATAGTGGTGGTGTATTCCGGACATATGAGATAGAAAACATTCTAGCAACTTTGCATTTATCTGGTTTATTTTTTTTATTGTTCCACTATTTGGCTCTTCTCTCAGAATAAAAATAAAAAATAATTGTCAATAATTTTATTAACTAGCTTTAATAACTAGCTGGTCTGCGACTTCGTTCGCGTAGATTTCAAATGTACTAACAGCAAAATAACGTACTTGTCTTAAAGTGAAATCTACCAATTCTAATCCATATATAATTCTGAATTACATTTTAATTTTTTGTGCGGAACCCCAATTATTTTTCTAAAAGTAGGCTAAGTTACTCCTTAGAACATCAGATATCTGCCAGTGAAAGTCCCGTCGTAATTGGTCCACCCGTTTCGGGTTTTAATTTTTTTGTGCGGAATCCTTATTATTTTTCTAAAATAAAAGGAGGCTAAGTTACTCTTTAGAACATCAGCTATCTGCCAGTGAAAATCCAGTCAAATAGGTACAGCCGTTTCATAATATGATTTTGCATGTGCGGACCCCTAATTATTATTATTTTAAAGTAAAATTAGTAAAAGTCTCAATGTCTCCGCAATTGCGTATTAGTAGATTTCACACACGCTTAAGAGAATTACACACGTCGAGTTTACAGGAAGCAGCAATGTTTTGAGAACCCACAGACCGAGATTATTCGCCTACAAATGCAACCGCAACAGCACGGGTACACGAAAAGTCGCTATTAATAGTATACTTCGGCCCAAAAGCTGTCGCTAGCTAGTCAGGCCAGAACGCAGCTCAGATTTAGTATTGAGATTTGAAGAGTTTGTTCAAACGCAGAGTCTTTTTTCATGTTTAATATCTAATTAAACGTTATCTGTAAGAAACTTTTGAACATGATGTAGTTGGGGCTATCAAACACATATCCATTGCTGGAAATAAATAATATAATGTTAGCTACCCGCTACTTGGGTATAAAAATATATGTATATAAATAGCTCACTCCTAAGGACTCAAATGGTCGCCTCGTGTATAAGGCGGCATCTGAAATAGGAATTTCTCACCTTTCCACCGAAATAGAAATTGGTTTACGAAAACTTAAGATAGAAATAATGATATTAGGTACTTCCACGCCCGAATCATACTTTTACGACCTGCCAAGAGTTTTACCATTATTAATGTAAATTTCCTTATTAAATATGATACACTTATATTACTTACAGCTTTGTTTGCCATATATCACTCATCTTAAAGCAGGTTCATCCTCTAATCTAGTCTAATATTCATGGATATCTGACTGAGGCTTTGTACGCGGGTAATTACTAGGATAGGATAGTTACGTCTGGGTATACAAGCTATGTTGATTAAATTGTGTACACATCTATATTACATATACAGAAATATTACAGTAATTTTGCATAATTGATGTGGCTGTGGATTGTAAATACAGTGGTGATTACGTGCAATATTCCGTATCTTATTTGGTCTGAAATGCTAGGCGAAGCATAATGTAATATCCAAAAGGGGTAGGTATATATGGTATTATATAGATACAAGCTAAAAGCTATGTTTGGTATAATTATCATCATTAGTATATTGGTTATTAGTTCTGCAATAAAATCAAAAATTTCCTTGGATGATGATACCTTACCAAAATTTTATTTAAAACTACTAGTCAGTTAGCTCCGATCAAAAACGATTAATACAGAATTAGGATTACCAGGATGACATCTCTCTCTTTCTGTACTATCACATGAACTGCATCACATTACTAACTGTTTATCGATATCGTAAGCATCTTTCCGTCGCCAGAGCCTGAAAATAATTTCTTTACAAACTACTTATCAAGACAAATAAAAGGAGACTTAATGAGATTGTTTGACAGTCGCCATTTCAGAGTTCCACCGAGTTCATCACCGAGACAACCAGTTCTAATGATGGCGCCAAAAGGTGGCCTATTGCCACATAGCTAATGAAACCAAACATTGTGGGTTTAACTACCAATTACATTTTATTTGTCATTTGTTATCAAGGCCATATCAGGCCAAAGTACTGCAGGTAATTAAATCGGCATCCTGTATATTCTGCTTATTGATAAGTCTAATAATCCGTAATACCTTTGACAAGAGCTGGCAACTGTTCCGGCTTCATCATATTATATTTTGTTGGCTTCTCAGAAATCTGATCAGAAATCCGTGCTGATTGTACTATGTACATTAAATGTTTAAATTTGGTCATATAATTATGCATTACTAACTAATGCCATAAAAGAAAACACAATTCTTTTTTACTCGCAATTACCACTTTTATAATAACTCGTTTTGGCGTTTGCTTGTTTGTGTCGAGTTTTGCTGGTGTTCAGATCTGGCCGACTAGCGACCCCCATTAGGCCGAAGTCTACCGTCAAATTATAGTGCTTCAGAGTCAATAGACTTATAGTCTCCAGAGAGCCAGATTTCCTTTTCCCACCCTTCCTATTGCCTCTGTCGGTATGTCCTCGGGGCTTGTGAGTTAATAATGAAGTTTATAAATTCAACACACGGTATCAGCGTGGTGGAATATTATTTTGTTTGTGTCATATTTTTATCTGCAATTTGTTTTTTTATATTTTTCGGTGGTATAGAACTTTCCTCGAGCTAGTTTGAGTCTCACGTGGCCGGTTTTTTGTGATTCAAGGCGAGTATTTAATACAGATAACCGTCTAATAATTCATATAACAATTCAGTAAATAGGTGGCAGCTCATGAGAAAATTATTGATTATTATTGCGAAAATGGTTTCGACGACGTAGTCACTTCATTAATCCACAACAAGTTGCTTTTCACTGATAATATTGATAGTTTTAACACAGGCTTCTAAGTTTGTTGCCAGCATTTACTTATGATACCTCATACCTATTCAATGACCTGCAAGAACACCGATAGGGTCTGCAATTTCTCAGCGCGCTTGCAAACTTCAGAAGCGCCTGAATCGCTGTTACTGAAAACATACAAGTAAGTAAATGCTGACGCGTCTGACAGCGAGATTTAGGTTAGGTTAGTCATAGGCATAGACATAGTATGTCATAGGTTAGTTCAGTTTGTCTCTGTATTCTATGGTTCATAACAACATCGAAATTGTCACCATTAACTAAAAAGGTAAAAAATAAAATAAAATTTTACTTTGAGATAGAAAACGTGACTCATTTTAATTTAAATATTTAAATCGCACATAATAGACAAATCTAACGAGTTGTAGCTTTATTTCGTATCGACTCCCGATTCCGCCTATTTTATTGGCTGCGCGAGCTATCGACTCGATGAACGAGACGCGCTTAGCCAATCAAAGAGGCGGAACCGGAAGTTTTCGAATTTGATCATCGAGTAGTCGAAAACGAACAAAACTTGTACTAAGGGTACAGGTAGCCATTATGAACAAATTATAAAGTAGAACATCATCATACTGTATACTATCGGTGACGATAGACATTATGAACAAATTATAAAATCATCTTATTATAATGTGCTTATTTAATTCGGTAATTTCATTTAATAAATCAAACGAATTAAAATATGATGGGTGTTCCGGTAATGTGCCTCAGTGCCAGATTAGTTCTTTCTACCCGTCCCATTCTATTGCGATGCCTCTGTCGGAGATTTATGGGGGCATGTCGAGTTGCTTCCTGTGAGCAAAGGCAAAGCGTTGTTGCTTCCTGTGAGTTCGACGTCATCCATCATAAAACCCATCTTTCCCTTCAAAGTCGGCGAGCGTTGGCGACTCCTTTGCTGTTGCAAATTTTAGTAGGTTGCGGTGACTACAGATAGCCCGCCTGCATCTTCGTGAGGCTCACACATAAAAATATGTAGATTATATCTGCCCGTATGTTTCCAAATTCTTCAGAGTCTAACTGAATAATTCGGATGCTTCACGAAAGTTGGCTAACAACCCAGACATGTACACTACCAATGCATACCATACGAAGTACGTTAAGTTTGTCAAGATGGTATTCGACCCATTTGCAACGGCCAACGCTTTCAGTTATGTGCATGTAGAGACTTCTGTTTATGACAAAGGCTTAGTCTATCTACGTCCATTATCGTGAAAATAGCTTTTGTGTGATCGGAAATTTAATATAAGTGAACTCTTCAAGCACGTTATATCATACATATATAAAATCATATTCCACTAGCGTGGTGGGCACAGTCCCCATTTTGAATACGCGTCCAAATGTAGAAGCGCAATGTTTTTAATTCAATAGTAAATAATTATGGTTCGGACGGATTCAAATGCCTGAAAAGTTAGCTGACAACAAAGACGTGTATACTGCCATTGTCATAAACGAACTGCGATCAGTTTCAAGATGGTATCGCCCTATTTAAAGCAATAGAGTGTTTTGTTACACACATGTAGATTGTAGAAGCTCCTGTTTCTAAAGGCTGTTCTATTTACGTGCAATATATATCCAGTGGAGAGTATCACATTTATGCGATCTCGATGTACCTACCAGTGCTATTCAGATACCCTTTTATACTTAAAAAGCTGCGAATCTTATCTGAATTTCTCACTCGCTTCGCTTATGAAGGTCCATTGTAAAATTGTAATATTCATTTTAGCATCGTGCATCCTACTACGGCTCTCAAACAGTTGAACCGACTTCAATTAGTTTTTTTTATTTGAAAGGTAACTTAATCGCGAGTGTCTTTCGCTAGGATGGAATAACGTAAAATAGGGCGTTGGCAGTTAGCAGCACATTTGAACGCGAGCGAAGGCGAGGACATGGCCGTGTAGTATAGCATACAAGGATTGGATATGTGCAGAATTGATTAGGAATTCATGTGTTACGGTATCGAACATTCCTAATGCCCGGGCAGCTTGAATAATGGCCAATATGATAATAAATATGTATTGAATTAATTATTAGATTCACCGCACTTTATTGGGCAGAATAATACAAGTAGGTACTAACTGTTTCTTAAGCTTTAGCTTATTTGTTAACGTGTATGTAACAAATCTTAGAAATAATAAAAGTTGGTAGTTAAGGTTTATTAAATCACGAACCTGCAATAACTTAGACTCAGGGGTGAAGATCCTTGCTAAGAACAACTTACTTATGTATTTTGTTATAATTGGGTTAGGTTTAGGTTAGCCATTTTATAACACGAAAAGGAACATCACGAAGCGGAGTACCGTCGAGTTTCTCAACAATGCCGAACTTTGTTCCTAAATTATCAATTTGCGGGACAATTACATAACAATATTCACAATGACTAGATACTGTAATCGTTCGTTATACATACTAACTGGGCCTTATACTTTATTATTTTGTCCATAACATATAAAAACACGCATCTAACGGAGTATTATTATTTATTCAATACTATATTAAAAATTGTGAAAGTACCTCTTTCTCCCCCCCCTCTTCACGTAATAACCCCTCTTCAGTAGAGCCTTTCTGCATACTTCAAGTAAATTTATTGAAGTCAAAGCCGACTGACATTACATAAACTAGTGAGACACGTCCTTTGACACGAGTGCGCTTTTGAACCAAAAAACTATCTCAATATGCGGTTTCAAAATTGAACTCCGGCTATCGCCCGACGCAGGTGCATGCTCGCCAGGGATATTGCGTCCGAGGATTGGATTGCATGTTTGGAAAAATGGCAGTCATTTTGTCGCAAAGCGCAGGAACTGCGTCCGCTATGCTCCTCTATATCTCTGAGTTATCGTTTTAGATAGATTTAAAGTGCTCCAAGTATCGAGACATGACTATCTCTCTTTTTACTTTCGTGGTACAGTCCATTTGAGGACACTTTTTTATAACATGGAAGGCGAGTATACAGACACTTAATGTTAGGTAGTCACAGTATCTTATAGATTTTGATTAGACCGCGGCAGCTGCCTGGTGTTTGAAGACGCTGACACCATGGACCATATCCACATGATGAAGAATACAATCACTTCCTGTACCTCGTGTTTGTAGAGAATGGCCGGTTTCCTTTATATTTCCGTATAAAATTTAAAAAAGAAGGTTTCATAGTCGATGCGACAACTGTTGGGAAAATATCATAGATAGTATAGTACCGGGTAGGTTAGGTAGGAAGGGTAGTGGCTAATTGGCTAAAAACGGTGTGTGTAAGTGGATAAGGTGGGTCGAAGAGTGCCTAGCAAGTCTGGGTCATCAGTACCCTTAGTGCAAGTTTTGTTCGTTTTCTACTACTCGATCATCGAAAACGAAAACTTCCGATTCCTATTCTCTGATTGGCTGAGAGCGATGGCTTTCTCAGCCAATAAAATAGGCGGAATCGGCATTCGATACGAAATAGTGTATAGAGTATTTCTTGATTGCAACTCATACTAAGGGTACAGATATTCATTGAGTATGTACATCTTATGATAAATAAAAATATTGAGTTTGAGTTTGATTATGTCGTAATAGGTTAAAATATAATACAAACTATTATTGTTACAACCGTCTTTTTATTATAAAAAAATATAAATTCAAATAAGCAGTCGTCTGTTATAATAAAAACAAAATTTGTAAAGGCATTTTTTTCGTCTTAATGGAGATGTAGTAATTACAACGTAATAAAATGCAAAAAATTTTGACGCTCAGAAATTTGACTATAGGAATCGTGCCTCTCATGTATACTAAAATATCTTCTTCATACGAAATATAAATAGTTCTAAACATTGATCGAATTGCTTTAATAAGAATTTGGTTAGTAAATTTATCTCATGTGAGTCAGGAAATAATAAATAATACAACTAAAAAAACAAATTAATATATAAAGATCTTTTAATCTACTTCTGAATAGCTATTGACAATACTTGAAATATTTTGAGTATCATAAGATATTGTGATTATCTATAGATAGTAAATTCCCCATGCCATTCTCTTCAATATCAAAGAAAGTTAGGTTATTTCTTGGAATATAATAAATATGTCGTGTACAACATGTATCTGAGTGGTACGGAACACTGTGTCCGCACTTTGCTATGTTTTAATTGGTTATTTCTACATAGAAAGGAAGTGCAATTGATTTTCATGACTTTCCAGAGGACCTCTCAATTAAACTATCCGAATGGAACTTACTCTACACAATTTTCCAGAAAATATATGACTGTTTATGATTTAAACTGAAGCAGCTGCCAATTTATGCACCTTTCAATGTAACTTTCACTATGCACGATGAGATAGTAGCGTCAAATCTGAGTTTAATTTATC
>DWNK01001000.1:0-10121 GCA_018250315.1 Hyalothyrus neleus pemphigargyra | reverse complement strand
CGTCGAGGCCCCGGATACCTATCAATCTACTAACAATTATACGATAGTTGAAGCGGGTATAAAAATATTCTATCGTAGGGTAGTATAAGAGTAACATCAACAAGTACTTAGTGTACGCTTAGTGGCAAAATGGCGAACGTACAACGATATTATTATAACAATTTCAAAGATATATATTGGTCGAATTTTTTTTTTGTAATATCCAGTCTTACATAATATTAGCTTTAAATTTTACTTTGTATATTTTTATTTTATTTAAATATTTAGCACAAGATAGACATGTCCTTTAATGCAAAAGTAGGAGCATTTATAAATTAGGGGACACTAATTTTGTAACTCTTTCATGACCCTGTCTAATATACTCTTTCTGTTTAAAATTTAAGTTTGTGTTTCATCACAAAACCCGTATATACGGGTTTTGTGATGAAACACATTGGACTTAATTAATAAGTCAATGTAAAATTTAAGCGTCGTATGCATGACATAAATATGAATCGTATTATACATCTTTGATTATTTATTTGTTTACACTTTTTTCTATACATATAGAAAAATATGTTAGTAGGCTCTCGTAAGTTACGCCGTTTCGCCACTAAACGAGTAATTACTACAACCTGTGTGTAAAGGTATTTCGTGTTGTAATCGGGTTTCACTTTTGAAGCGCCAAGAAATGATCGAAACAGTTTTCGAAAAATCCGTTTCCGATACTTCAATACTAATCAGTATTATTGACGTTCAAGTGTGTACATGTCTCAAAAACGGCAGTAACAATAATGAATAACTTATCTAATGTGAGCTTAAGTGATGTGATCATAGAACGGAACACGCCGCCATACAATTGCGTTCCAATCCAAGCGATACTTGGGATGATATCGTGATATTAGGTATTTCACTCTCGCACATTATATTCTGCTTAAATTTTATTATTTTTAATTCGTATCTAATGTAAAATGTAAAAATATTATATGTTACTTAGACATTCAACGTTGAGCACGTACTAAAATTAAATTTGGTTGAATTTTACTAAACTCGGATGGGTTTACATAAAACATACTGAAAAACTATTGTATTTAATGCACGAAACTGGTAATATTAACTAGAGAAGATGTTTTCAATTTAAAACAATTTTATTTTTTTAATAAAATAAAAAACACTATTTTAGTAAACATACTTTCGTAAATTTATTTGTGATTCAAAAATAGATTTATTCATTCAAATTTAAAATAAACGTTTTGGTATTTCAAAAAATAGTTTTATTAGTGTTAAATTGCTGTTATTACAAATATTTTAAATTATTCTTTACCAAACATTCAAAAACATTTTTAAAAAGAATAACATCCTAAGTTTTCAAAAATACGAAAATCAAAGAACGGAATGTAAGAGTGAGCATATAATTAAATCATTCATTTGTTAACTTATTTCTTCTGTCATCAAATTTCAGCTAAGTTTAAATCTTAAGAAAAATATGATACTTTAATTTTTCAGGATACGGGCTTATGTAATTTGTTAACTAATATTTTTTCTTATAGACTAAAAGCGGGCAGATTTACAGTGAATTTTCGAGATTTGTTTTGAAATCAATTTGGACTAGTCTAGTGGTTGAGAATTGCGGGGATCCGGGTTCGAATCCCAGGTTCATTCGATATATTAAATGGATATTAAAAAATAAACATGACTAACTTTGTTTACTGACAAAATCGTCGTAAGGAAGTCTACATAACTTTAAGTGCCTTTATGTTTTTTAGCCTGTGGAATAATCCTTCACATTCTCCGGAAAGATCCGAGTCACAAAAAAATTATCGAACTCGTATCGAACTTCACGAAACTTGAGCACATTGACGGTTTCACGTCAATCGCGCAACTACACACGTAATTAGTTCTCTCCACAACATAAATCTGCCGTATCCCAGCGCGCATAACAACTTCATAGAACACGCAACAATAATATCGGTTGATATATGTTGATATGCACCACTGTACATCTTTGCGAGCGGTGGGTTCGGACGCCGCAGAAACGATATCAACTACAAATAAGGGTAGTAGGATAAAAAAAATTGGTTTTTAATTTACCCATAAAAATGGAAGCAACGAAACGAGCGTGCAGTCTTGAGCTCTTAGTATGAGTTCCAAGCATTGAGTGCTCGATAAACTTTGTCGAATCGAGTTTCGATTCCGACGATTTGATTGGCTGAGAACGTCTCGTTGATCGAGTCTATCACACTCTGCCAATCTAAACGTCGAGAGTATCGACATGTTTTTATTAAAATCTCATTCTAAGGGTACTGATGTTAAGTGATCAATGCGAACCATGGACATAGATTATAGACTTAATAACTTTATAATAATGGAACAAGAGACCTACTTGAAGGCCAGCATAGAAATAAAATGAAATAATCTCTTATTATTCGCTAGTTAAAGCAATTTATTGTTTAAGTTTCATCTGAAGTAAATTAATAAGATTCTGAATAAAAGATACGTGTAAAAGATGATTTGAATTTTAACCAGAAACAATTCATTAATTTTTCTAAGATAATATTGTACTCAATATCAGTTCTGCGGCGACCACCTATACAACTAAAGATTATCAAAACCGTATAAAACCTTCCGAATCCGATCCGTGAGGGAAATCCACCGTTTATTACACATTACAATTAATTAATAACAACTACTTTTGAGTAATCGAATGAGATATACATTTTGGAACCAAATTTATGACAAAAATTTTAGGGTGGTTATTATTTAATATTTTTGGGACACATTAAAGATGTAGTGGCAACACATTTGTAACAGATGGCGCTATGACGAATAAACGTTGATACGAGTGAATGGAAGTGCGTGGGATCATTTGCCCACTATAATCAATAGTGGGACAATGGGTCGATGATGACCAGTCTGTTGGATATTTTCAACCCTCTTAATAAGATCTTCGTCAAGATTTAACGTTTAACGACTGCAATCGATAACAACCTTCCAAAGCTTAGAAGCGCGGATCACCTTATATTTCTTATATTTTATTTATATAAATGCATGTGATTCATTTCCTTATTTTGTAAGATTTTTTTGATTTTGCAAACCAAACTTACTTGGGACTTATTAAGCTTTGCAGAAAAACGATAGCACAAATGACATTTTAAATTTATCAGTTGCACACAATTGAATCTTGTTATTGTAACGTATACGCTTTTAGTGTATACATACAGTACACAATACGACAGATAATACTTAGATAACAAATTTATATCCCAATCGATTACTAAAACATCAGCTCAACCGTTCTGGCACGGACCCGCCATCATCGTATATCATTGTAGTAAGTTTTGATTACTGAAAACCGCGTTAATGTTGTTGTTGACGTTGCTCTGTGGGAGGAAGTTGTTGTTTCCCTGCCATCCCATCGTTGGGAAAGTGGGGTTCATTACGGGCTTATGTGCTGGACTGTTGGGACTCGATTTGAGTTGGTTTATGGTTGGCGCAGGACCGGCTTTAGGCGATCGTGGAGCTAAGAGATTATCCACATCAATGTTGATGGCTCCTGTTGTGTCCGCCCAAGTCGCTCCCAGTTTCGCCTTTGTTGCTGTTGTGTTGTTTTGTTGTTGTTGTTGTTGATTGGACGGCGCGATCGGCTGGAGTAGACCCACTGGCGTTGGTTGGATACCTGTTTTAGAGAAAACATTACGGTGTTATATTAGAAGCAGTGATGGCCTAGTGGTTAAGAATATGAAGAAACACATCGTGAGAAAACATACAAACCTGTGAGTTTTAAAAAACGTTCGCAAAGGTTTGTGATTTTTACCAATCCGCACTTGGCCAGCGCGGTTCACTATGACCTAATCCTTCTCATTCTTGAAGGAGACCCGCGCCCAGCAGTAATACGTATACGATTTTAAATCTAATTATCAGTTGATATATCGGTGACAGAATGCATCTCCTCTCTTTCGGGATCTCGGTAAAAACCTGTATGTGAGTTCCACATAATGCTGTCGAGGCGATTCTATATGAAGACTATTAATCGTGCACTGAACCTAACCGAGTGCAGCAGTATAAAAATAATGAGTTAATGAGGAATAGGTAAGTGGACTCTGAATGACCCGGACATCAGTACCCCTAGTATGAGTTGTAATCAATAAACGCTCGATACACTATTTCGTATCGACTCCCGATTCCGCCATTTCATTGGCTAAGCGCTATCAACTCGATGAACGAAACGCTCTAAGCCAATCAAAGAGGCGGAACCGGAAGTTTTCGATTTCGATAATCGAGTAGTCGAAAACGAGCAAAACTTGTACTAAGGGTACAGATATAGGAAATGACAATTATTCGGAGTATCATATACAGTGGCGTATTCTATATCCGCTAAAGACTTTCTTCGCACCCGTTTTCTAAGTGTTTAAATATTTACCTTAATAAACCCTTCCCTAAGCTGCGTCAAGCCCTTTAGAAATACTGTTATCAATAGTTACATTACCCGTGAGTACTATACTCAGTATTTCTATAGTAGGTTACTTTCATAATATTTAACCAGCTGAACTGCACAAAGCAGTTAAATATAAGTTTCAGATTTAATTACCTGTAACCTTCTAGCAGGCGAATTAGACTACAACATACGACGAGCAAAATCAATTTCAAAAATACTTTATTTTTTTAACAAAATATCCCTTTAATTTTCTTGCGAAGACTAGGGTGGTCCTAGGGCGGCTTAGTACATCCATAATTTGACGTAACGTCTAATCATTATTACCTCAATGATTAAGTGCCAGATAACATCGACCATATAAGATCGAGTAAGTGGAGTTACAGAGTCTGTTGAGAGCAGGTTCAATGTCCTGCATAGAACATAACAATTCGTGTTCTTTTTAGATAATTATCGATCATTTTATTTCGGGATTGTATAAAGATACTATTTTAAATTACGTTATATGATTAATTCTACATCATGTTAGAGTAGTGCAGGTAATCAAACCAGCACACCGTGCAAATGTTAAATGCAATGTAAATAGTTTTAATATCATAATCTTAAATAATACAAAATATAATTCGTGTGCATATTAAATATAGAATCGGACTTAGGTGGAACAATAAAACATGACATAATTGGGGTAAATATATTTTTAGACATAATACTTACACTTTAAAAAAATAGACGAATCGTCAATTGTAATTTCAAATAGTTACGCTACTCGATCTGAACTAATGTGTACAATAATTTGACAAAAAAATTACATACTAATTTTGTGAACAATATTATTATAGCCCCATAGTAAAAATATTTTCAAAATAATTTGAAAATAAGTATACATCACTTATCTAACTCTACTTAAGCTGTCATGAACCATTTGACAAAAGTTTAAACTACATAACTACGCATAGCTCTTGTGTCATTGTGATTGCTTCTAATGCTTTATCGAGATCAAATATTTCAAGTATTGACTGCCTTGGATATAATACGAATTATTATAACTTGTTGATTGAAGAAACTTGGTAATAGTATACTTACGCCACAGCGAAGTGAAACTTTGAAACTTAGTAGAAAGTAAAATTCCAAATAAAAATTATATGCAACGGTAGCCATGTGTTGCTAATTACAAATTGAAAGGAACGTGAGAAATCTTTGAATTTGTTTATATGTATATCCGAGACACGGTAACAAAATTATTACTTGCTATTGTATAATCGGATACTATTTTGTTATTGTATAATTGGATGACATGAATCAACTCACTCTCTTGCCAATATAACATCACTTATATCACAACTGAAAAAATATAAATGAAACTCAATACAGTTAGTATTGAGTTTCATTTTATTCTTCTAGATATGCTAGTTTGAATGACTTCACGATGACCTTTACGATGCTTCCTATTCCCTTACGCCCCCCACTCCTTTAGCACACCAAGTAATGTTTTGTAGACATTGACGGTGGCGCGAACAAGTACAGTTAATTTTACATCAGCCAAGTTATAATGTTCGCATCATATCAAAAGAAACATTAACCATATCTTACAAGGAATAGCGAGTAACTACGAACGAACATGTGCTACATAAAATACTGCATATTGCGATGAAATATTTATTATTTAATCGAGATTCTTTAATCGTACGGTTCTGAATTACATTGAATGTGCATTAAAAATACATGTGACTGATCAATGTCGGTGAAATGTTCCACAGATATTATTAGCATAAATTTTCAATCATTTTAAATTTACGGTGGGTTGAGAACAAACGTTTGTTAGAGCTATTTATTTAATGATAGGCGAATTATTCGTACAAGTTATCGTCAATGAGACGCATCACTTGAGCGGCGAAGAGGGCCGCCTCGGACTTGGGGCCACCGAATCTCATTGTAAGTTCGATGTTAGACGTACACTCCAGTAACCACGACCTCAGTTCCAGCATGACTTCATAAAAGTCCTGATTCAGTATCGATTGGGGCAATGCGAGCACGATGGCCGCTATTATAGCGATCACGCACAACTGTATCTTCGGATCTGGTGAGAATCTCATGTACAAAACCATTGGCATCAACTCCTGGCAATATTTGGGGCATTTCGGACAATTCTTCGTCACGAGGATTATGTTGCCGACCACCGACAGATACTTCGCTAGGAAGATGTTGTCGATATCCTGTTTTAAAATGTGGTGACTGAGGGTGAGTTGCCGTACACCGAAACCGCTTATTAGGGGATAAAAGAAATGGTCCGCGACGGGGGCGAATAGATTCTTCTTCGCTCGAGCGAAAGGATGAGGCCTTCGAGAGTGGAAGTATCTGGTCTTTGTTATCAAACGTCGTCTTATGATCTCTTCTGCTGGTATCTGAGTATCAGCAGCTTGGGCTAACGTTTGTACGGCGTTACTTGCCGGTGGTGGTTCGCTTTGGGCTCTCACGTCCGCTATTCGATTAGCCGCTTCGGATAACACGTCTAACATGAACACTTTCGTCGCTATAGAGTACCTCCCAACATCCATGTGAATCTCCTTGCACAAATGTTGTGCGCAAATTGCTGGATGACTGCAAACTATCGCGACCGACGTGTTAAACTTGATGGAGTCGAAATTCTCTACGTGGTACTTTTCGTCCAAATGCACGAACAGATCGAGCAATTCAATAGCCAGTTTGGAGTCCTCATTCTTGAGCTGGTCGATGACCAAATCCTCGGCTGTGAGTAAACTAGCCTCAAAGGACTCCAGGACTTTCGGCTCGGTGATCATTTCGACGAGATCTCGTAAGTAGTTCGGCCGCCTTCGCTCCGATGTTGATACGTCATTGCTCATATCGTATGGTTCTAGGTCGTCGTCAGAGTCTAATTCTTCATCGACCTGGCCGTTCTTCTCTAGAGCATCCAGTTTGACTGATATGATCTGTTTGACGATTTCCTTGGTTTGTTCTGGAGTTTTGACGGCGCAGGCGACTATTGTGCTGTGAACCGGTCTCTCGCCGCCCACAACTTTATAAGCAACGTCATCTAAAATCCCTTTCAGATCCACGCGTCTAAGTTTCTTATTCGTTGGTTCACGATTGACATCAATCAGACATTTGGTAACGATCTCCTTTATCGCCTTTTCGAGAGCCACGCACTTCTTCCCCATGCTCCAGTAATCAAACACCAAGTGTTTCACGGCTTCTCTATCTGAGGTATCGACTTCGGCGAGCGTCTTGAAGATGGTTTCAATGGTAGCCATTCCGATACATCTGAACTCTTGGGATATAACATCTAGGTGTTTGGACATGCCTTTGAACAACGCTTGTTTCACGGGGAATATGTCCCAGAGGGCGTTACTCTGTGACCACATCGCTACTCTGTATTTGACGGCCAAGACTAGGAGTAATGACGTGTACATATGCTGGTCAATGTTAGCGACGTTCTTTTGCTGAACGTCCGCCCAGCAGTTGCTGAGTTGGAGAATCAGATCGGACATCAATTTCACAGAATTCATACTCGTCGAGAGATAGTACATCAGATTTTCTTGCAACGCAGTATTCGTGTAATCTGTCACTGTGACGTAGAAGGGTATTTTGTACGTGAGGATCTCATTCCAGTCTTTGTTTGTATCCAAATTGCTGCCGAGTACATTCTGAATTGCTCTTTCTTGACCGTTATAGTCGATTGGACATTTCCTTAGCAATATAACTGAGACTCGGTCGATGGCGAGTCGATTGAGTCGGTGGTACAACGTCTGAATAAGCTTTCTTTGGACGAATCTACTCGGTTCAGTGTTCTCGGATCCGCTCCAGCCTATAGTTACGTCGACTAGCTGCGAGATGGCGTTACTGCCACTGACACAGTAACTGGTGATCACCTTCGAAATTAGATGGGCCAAGTAGCCCAAATCGTACTGAACGCCCTGGTTGAAGCTGCATTCGGACATAAAATCGATGCAACGGACGATATGAAACACTAGAACGTTCGAGTAGTTTTCGTGGGAGAACTCCTTGGGAGTCTTCCCTTCCAACCTGTTAGCGACCCGCTCGGGTAATGTAATCAGCATTTGGACATAGCTTTCCCATTGCACCATGCGCGCGTTCGCCTCATTCGCCTCCAAGACGTCGCTACAATCGATTATCGACACGAAAATCATGTCGCTTCTGACGTACTTCAGAGTGATATACCCCATCGCTTCCAACGCATGCAAGTCGCACTCCGACTTGAGAAACCCACAGAGCAACGAGAGGATTTCGTGGCTTACATCAAAGCTTTCCTCGACAATAAAAGCTGCGGGGACCTCGTGGATGAACACCGGCCACTGAGGCAGCGCGATACGGACGAGAAACGAAAGCAACTGCAGGTACACGTCTATTATGTCTTTATTTATGATTTTGGCGTCGTTCTTGCACAATTTCTGCACGGTGCAGCTCCCTGGAAGGTAGTCGAGGACCCTCCGGAGGGATTTTCGTAGGATATCCGCGTCGTCTTCGCACTTGAGGGGCGTGGCTTGCAGCATGTCGAGACATGTCCCCGCGGCATCCCTCAGGGCTCGCCGCGTGCACCGGTAGTTCTCCTCGTGGAGCTCTGCAAATAGAAATAGCTCAATGTGCCCACGGTAAATGATGTACATGGTCCCGATGCGAAATGGATGGAAGCTGGGAGGCCGAGGTTTTTCCTTAAATATCAATGGAAAATTCATGTCCAAAATCTTTTTTGTCATCGGATATCTAATTGATTATAAAAATATATTCATATGATAGTGTGTTTTGATATCATCAAATCGTTTTAACAAACTCTTTCAAACTGAACATTAGTAAACTTGGTGAAATTTAGTAGAGAATTAATAGACAGTCTGCTGCTATATTAGGAAGTTCAATGTTATCAATATTTAAGGAATTATAACTTGAAGATGTCTCTACTAGGTACAATCGCTTAGAAAAATGCAACACTATTACAATATTTCATTTTACATTTTAAAATCTGATTATTATACTTCTTAAATTTAATCAAATGAACGGAACAATATGTTTGCCATTCAAAATGATGGTTGTTGTTTAATAATACTAATCATCTATAAATAATTTCAATATCGATATAATTTAGATTAAAAATGCAAAAATGCAATTAAGATTAAAAATGTAACACTTTTTTGTCGATTGTACCAAAATAATCCGAATAAAATGGATTATCGCTAAAGACGATCTTATACGAAAAGCGTCGTTAAAATAATTCACATCACGATATTTTTATAATTAAATATGTAAGTATTCGTGACAAAATTTCATAGTACTACAAATAACCTGTATTTGGTTTACACTAAGAATGCAGACGATGACGATTGATGATTCTTAAACAACGATGAACCAACGGAATACTATGTTTTTTCAAACGTTTGCCGTTATGCCGTCCTTATAATCATACCATCTATCTATTATAAATTAGTCAGTCTGTCTGTCTCTTTCTGATATATTACAAAATCGAAAGTAGTTGATGTCTTTGATCGATGGTTGTACATCGATAATTTCTAGGAAACATTTTAACATCGATGTTTATTATATGTTAATTATCCGTAAACAGTAAAAGGACTAATGGTGCGAGGTGGGACAAGTCCGGTACTCCGGCGTGGCGGGGGCTGCGGCGGCCGGCCGGGGACCCGCCCCTGACGTGTCATTTGTCACTATCAATTGCCTAATAGCT
>DWNK01000999.1:0-10125 GCA_018250315.1 Hyalothyrus neleus pemphigargyra | reverse complement strand
GACTGGCTTCATTTTTTATTCAGTACCTACTTAAATGTATAATTTTGTTTGAAACCTTGTGCAAAGGTATAGAAGTTTTTTAGAGTTAACGTCGTTCTGTTGAAAATACAACATTGGGGCTCTTTTTTTGTGTTTGATTGTGTAAAAATTTTGGTAGTTCTATTGCTGGGCTCGGGTCTTCTCACAGAAAGAGAAGGATTAGGGTATAAACTACTACACTAATGAACAATATTACTTAATTCCTTTTTTTTCCTTCAAATAAAAAATTATAATCGCGATCGACTAAGATAACACGATTAAATTAATTGTTAAACGTTAAAATTTCAAAAGGCGGTAATTGTGAAATTGCGGGAAACACAATACGCTTCACAATGCAATCTCTGCGCTAAAATTAAATCCAATATATCTGATACAAATAGCGGCTTTTAGCGAGTTTGTCCCCAACGCGTATTTCCGTTTAAAACGCACTATGCGTACTTGACTTAAATGTGGACTAAAATGGGTGCCTTTAGGGTATGTGCACCAGCAATTACTCCTCTTTAAAATATAAGCTGAACGTTTAAATTATGATATTGAAAATTACAAATGTATACCATTTAAAAAACTATGGACATTTTGTTTGTAGCATATTCAACTTTAGAATTTGAGTACTCTGGAGTAGTAAACAAAAAATCTATCCGTTTAAATGGAAAAACACGATTAAATTGCTTAACGTTAAATTTCCAAAAGGTGATAATTTAGAAATTGCGAGAAACGCAATTACACGCTTCACAATTACGACATTTCTGCGCTGCAATTTAATCCAGTACATCTGTTGCGAAAGTGCCGTTTAGCAGAGCTCGCTTAACGGGTATTTCCGTTCCTAACGCACTCATATACCGCATTTGGGGCTATTTAATGCATTTTACCTCTGTTTAGTAGTCAGGCTTGTGAATATATTTCACAAACGACGATAACCTATTTTATGTGTTGCAAAACATTTTCTACATAGATAAAACTTTTATAAGTTTAAGGATTCGGCCATCCGTCTGTCGGTATGCCTGTTCATTTGTGCTTCCGTCCCTCTGTCAGTCTTTCAGTTTAACCGTGTGTTGAAAAGTTTATTTTGGAATTATAATCCCAGATAAAAAATAACCAGTTTCAATTACGTTTGTACATAACATTTTAAATAGATTATCCCACCAAAACAGTTTATGGTCTTGGCAATACCAAGACAATAAATATTGATGTTTTCAATATCAATATAATTAAAAAAAAACCATACTTTTGATAAATACGACGAAAGAATTTAAGAAACGGTAGGTGTGGACGGAACGGTAGGTATGGAACGGTAGCTGGTGTGAACGGTGTTCCACACAGGGGCGCTAAGGGAACAAAAGGGATTACAAGTATAAAATGATTATTATATTGTTAAATTACCAAAAGGCGTTAATTGGGGAATGGCTAGAAACGCAATTACACGCTCCTCATTGTGAGATTTCTAGGGTGCAATCAAATCTAGTACATCTGTTGTCTTAAATTTAGTGGCGTTTAGTGGGACTGCGTTCAATACATATTTCGTACCTAACGCATATTTCCGTACCTAACACACTCAATAGCGCATTTGGGGAATTTAATGCATTTACATCGGTTTAGTGGTCATGTTTGTGAATATATTTTATACACGCGGACGATATATTATAATATTGTGTTTTTGGAATTTGCTAATACATTTTCTGCTGAGTAATCTTTTTTGGCTTCGGTAGTCAAATTTAAAAAGAATATTATGTATATTACCGCCATGTCAGTCTATCTATTTACCTCTGGGTTTGTGTGTCTATTAATTCGGATATTAAAAAATAGGAAATGGCTTCCAACCGTACTGTTGTTATTTTTTTTTTATGTGTAACGAAGAGGCAGACAAGATACCTGATGTTAAGTAGTCATCGTCGCCTATGAACATTTGCAACACCAGAGGAGTCGCCATTGCTCTTCGGTTTTAAAGGGAAAAGGGATGGTATGGGATGGAAAGGATGGGAAGGGTGGGAAGAGGGATTCTGGCTCTCAGGCGCACTACCGGAATACGACAAGTCGCTATATGGTAGACTCCGGCCTGAGGGTGGGTGCTAGTCAGTCAGCTTACACGATGGGAGCTTACCACCAGGAAACCATACTGTCGTTTCTGTTGTATCAATTTACTTAGTTTACTGTGTAACAAAGTCAATTGCAAATATAACAAACGTAAAACGGATTTTTATTAAACTATTTTCAAAAATAGCCTGAGTAACAGAGTTCCGATAATGCCTTTTCGATACGGTACTCTGAAAGCTTGTCATCGCACAAACGGTAAAAAAATGTTTTGTAAAAAAAAAATATTTTTCAGCCTTGTTTAAGATTATATGTCGATGTTCTTATCACGCGTTTTCTGATTGGAAAACAAATGATATCATTAGTAATTCATATTCAGTGGTACTGAAACCGTTTCTTTTAAAAAAAATGAGTTTCTAGAAGTGAAACTAAATAAAAGCTCTGAACGAAACTCACACTGCACAAATATACATAGTGCAACGTAATATGGTGTAAGGCACTTAATTCAATTTTCACAAATAAATACTGTGTTACTGCACTTAATAAATGTAAATTTTATACGAGTTTCTAATGTGAAAGTTTAAAACTGAAACTCGTTCGAAAAGGCCGCAAACACGAAACGAAATACGCTTCGCTGCTCAGAATTATAAACTCATTTTATATGCGAAAAAAACAGCACCTCGTCTAGACCTACGCTGCTCAAAGTTTAAACGATTTGTAATGCTATCAACGTTTCAGATTACTTTCAAATGTGGAAAATATTCAATTATCTGTCAATTTTCATTTTCGAGAAACTTAAATATATTTTACTAGGCTTACGAAGAATAAATAATGTAATTTATTCTGTCTTATAGGATAAGCAGTCGCGTATGATAAGAATACAGATTACAGATGCAACTTTTAGCTTTATTTATAAAGCGTAGTTTTAACATACCTCGTAAAAATAGGCAGGCTCTTGATTCGTCGCCTATATACTTTATTTTCCCTATTTAGGGTTTCGTACCCAAAGGGTGTGAACGAAACCCTATTCGTGAGACTCCGCCGTCTGTCCGTCTGTCACAGGTTTCTATCTTACGTACCGTAATAATTAGAACCGATCGATGATAAACACTAAACAGAACAGTACCTTTTGCATGAGTTTTAATCACACACTGCCCTACATACAATTACGTAGTAAACTTAGATTTTGCTATTTGTTTGGTTGAGAGAACCATAGATTCGATCAATGAGAACTTCATAACCAATCAAATTTTTTGAATCAAAATTTGATTCGAAATAGTGTATTAACCAGTATTAGGCTGTAACTCGTACTAGATTATTGTTTTAAAAATATAAGAAATGCAAACAACGTATTTTTCAAGACGATGTACAATATACTCCTTTATTCTTCATCCCCACACCGACAAAAGTTTGTGCCACACCGCCCTAACATTTCCAAACTTGCGTAAAACAATTAGATATACCATCCACTAAATCTTTCCATTTAAGGCTTTGTTACCACAATGAAGGAAGCTAAAGTCGACAAATATACGGTTATGGTGGAGAAAAAGTTTGAGCGCCGCTGGTGTAGATATTACTTTACGAGATCAAAGAATATAATAACAAGTGGCTTATGCCGTAGGTACATTTTATTTTTATCCCGAATATAATATTGTTGCGGCCTTAGGCTTTATTATTTGTTTATTACTTTTTCTTTTATAAGGGTCCTTCAACCCAGCGAAGTTGTTTGAGAGTCCTTTTTGAGAATTTCTCTAAGAATGGGATTTGGTGTGCTTTTTCCAATCCTTTTGACTTACACGATACGTCTCATTTCTGTACTGAGGAATTGTTAGGAGAGTCCGGTGCTTTTGTGCTTTTCATTTCAGTGCAAACATTTTGGTTCATTATTGTTTGGTCATATTCTTGTAGAAATTGAAAGTTTGTTTTTATCTCCAACTTGTAACCTTTGTTACTTGGCTTTTCTATTTGGCACAAAACATGTTTTTCCGTAGAGATATGTAACTTGATTCAATGTTTACTCAAGTGACTCATGTTATTTAGGGCATAGTCTGAAGCTAGCATGATTTTCATTTTTACCCCCTGTTCCGCGGAGCATGAACATGCATCGTAACTCAAAACGTAGCAGTGGCAACTCCTGGTGTTGCAAATGTTTATAAAACGCGATGACTTATTACCATCAGGTAGCCCACCTTTCCTTCGTTAGGCTAGGAAATTTAAAAAGTAAATAAAATAGCCTACTAACCACGATTCTCTCCATAAGCATCAGTCTGTAGAATCTTTCACCATACTATTCCAATGATTTTGAATTTGTTTACTAACTAATCAATACGACGTATACCTTGAATCTTTTCAAAAGACTTTAAGTATGGGGCAGTGGGTGGATTCACTTGCTTGAAGCAATGCAGGTAATAAAATCGGCACGCTGTATATATTGATGATGCAGGATTTTTCTCATCGCTACGCATCCCACCTAAGCATAGGGACGGATAAAGATGTGGACAGTAGCCATACAACTATTTATACAGGTATCAGTAAAATTTTTTTGGACCTTTCAAGCATAGTTATGTATTTGTTGTCATGACGTCAAAAATCAAAAATAATTGAGTTGTACTCCAGTTTGCTCCTAACGAAAGCGTAGTACAAGGTTACAATAGTGTTCCTCTCAAAAAAAGGAGCTGTCTGCCTAATTACAAAACCGAGAGATCTGTATGCTCGGTTACAGACATTGTTGATATGGCCATTAAAAGTCAACTCAGAGTCCAGGTTAAGGCCTAAGTCACGGATCTCTGACACGCGCGTCAGAGGAATACCATTTATATTGTACGGATGTGTAATAGGTGAGCGAGAACGAGTGAAGGTGATGGTTTTACACTTCGATGTATTAAATTCAAGTTTGTTGAGCTTACTCCACATAATTACTTCATCAATGTCCCTTTGTAACGCTTCGCAATCCATCACATTTTGTATACCCATAAACAGCTTCAGATCATCAGCAAACATCAAACACTCAGCCGATCTGACGACATTCGGCAAGTCATTAATCATTATTAAAAATTGGGTGGGGCCAAGCGTGCTGCCTTGACTCACACCCGAACACGTCGCATACAGGTCAGATCGAGAGTTTACAAGTTGAACGTATTGATATCTGTCCGAAAAATAGCTTGCAAATAATTTTAGTAATCTTGTGGTGAAGCCTATAGCCGAAAATTTTTTTAGAAGCACGTCATTATGAACACGGTCGAAGGCTTTTTTGAAATCAAAATAAGCCGCGTCTACTTGTTTTTCCCAGTCCATTTTAGAAACAGTGTAATCCACAAAATTTACATGGTTCGTAGCGGTAGACCTTCCTCCCCTAAACCCGTGCTGTGCATCACAAAGGTATGTGTTTACTTGCCTGGTTATGTAGGTATTCAAAATAGACTCGAAGACCTTGCCGAATGCTGACAGTACGGCTATAGGTCTGTAGTTTTCGACCATAGATCTGGGGCCATCTTTGAGTATAGGAGTAACCCTAGATATCTTCCACTGTGATGGATATGTTTCGGTACTTAGGGCTAAATTGAATATGTACAACAGTGGTTGATCAAAAACATCAACGCAATCTTTCACCACAAAAGGGGGTATTCCATCAGGGCCTGCAGAAGAATGAGCTTTTAATCTCCGAATTGCTGTCTGGACGTCATGTAATTGAATAGCATCAATTGCGATTCGGGAGGAGCAAAGAGAGCTGGAAGCCTCGCGCTCGGCTTCTTCTATAGATAGTATAGGATCCTCAGTTAAGAATACACTTTTAAAATAACTGGCAAAAGTATTAGCTGCGTCGGTAGTGTGAATGGGGCTCCCTTTATATTCATATTGAATATTAGATTGTCTGGTAGATTTTTGATTTTTAATAAAGTTCCAAAATTCTTTCGGATTCGTTTTAATATTATTTTCCGTTTGGGATATATATTTAGTGAATTCCAGATCTATAAGCTCTTTAACTCTTTGCCTATAATACCTAAACATTTCTAGATTAAAGTCTAAGCGCAGAGCTTTGTACTTTTTGAGATGGAAGTATTTAACCGCGATATTTCTTATTATCTCAGATGTATACCACGTAGGGTAATGATAACGTATATCGGATATGGGTTTAGATATTTTTAAAGGAACACAATTTTCAAAACACTTATTTAATATGTTATATAGTGTAATAACGGCCGAATTAACGTCCGAGCATTCATATACATCGTCCCATGTCGCAGTGGCAAGGTTGGCATATAACAAATGAAAGTCAGCCTTCCGGAAGTTCCATTCGCTAAAAATAGGATCACAGTTTGATTGCGGCGGACACACACGAGATGCTGTGTGTCGCATCCCCTGTGCCCTCACAGACCTCAAATATACAAGCAACGGCGGGTGGTAAGCATCAGCTACTACTACAGGTACTGCTTCATCAGTAACCTCTATCTGCTCCCCAGTCAGACTACTCAACACCAAATCCAACATTGCCCCATATTTATTACAGACATGATTGTATTGATTTAGTTTACAGTAAGTAACCATGTAGTCAAATTGGATAATCACATTTTGACTGCATGAGTTTAGGTTAAAGTCTCCCAATACAATTACATCGAGTTCAGGATATTTAACTGTAAGATTTTCAATAACCGCAAAAGTTTTACAGTATTTTTCTTCATTTGAATTGGGTGGTATGTAGACTACACAACACAGTACTTTTTTATATTTCAAATTAACTATAGCGATTACTAGTTCAATATCGCTGGTATAACCGTCAATGTCTAACACTTGCTGCACCATGTAGGAATTCCGGATAGCTAACAGTACTCCCCCCCACCCTGAGTCCCCGGAGCGGTCACGGCGCACCACGGTGTATCCCGGAGGGAACACTTCCGCATCACTTATACCGCTTACTAAAAATGTCTCGGTGAACGCAAAAATATCTGCTGATTCCGCTAATATAGCCTTTTTGCAACAATCCAGCTTAGAACGAAGACCTCTAACGTTTTGATAGAAGATCGAATAGGATACGTATTTAACTTTGTTGTTCGGTTTGCCGTGGCTTGCGAAATCCATTATGCCATGGTTTGATCCATACATCTTCTGGCCAGTGTTCCGATGATAAGTATTTGTTAACATGCCTAGTGGGTACGGTTAGTTTAAATGATGCGTATTCGCCTCGAGATTTCAAAGCATCAGCGTTACAGTTGTAATTATAATGACACTAAGCAAATATTATATTCTTACAATCAATCAGAGAGTTATAAGTTTGTTCACAGACCAAGGCTCCACTAGGCTATCACTGCTTTACTTTGTTTTCAAATAGGACATTTATTCTGTAGGAAGGACGTGCGTGACTCAAAACATTAGTAGCCCCTGTTTCCTTGGAAAATGGCTTCGGATGTTCTATTTATTGTTTGTTGTTGCAATTCCTCACTGTTTCTAGAAAAAGGTATAACTTTTCCATATAAAAATGGGTTCTTTCATTTTTGATCGTGCTCACTCGTGGTCTGGGTTCAAATCTTAGGTGGAATTTTCTAAATGATGTGCGTATTACAAAGTCATTGTCACTTCATGTCAATCCATAGTTGGCCAGCGCGGTAGACTATGACGTAATCGCTCTCAGAGAAACGAACCCGGCAGTGAAACAATATTTGTGGATTGAAGATAACTCACTTACAAAAACACGAACAGTTTTTAATCAAACAATTGAGAGACTAAAGTAAAACTAAAGAGAGAAAATATCTACAGAAATGTCACTAAATTCTCTTTGAAGGTAAACCAGATTTCTCATAAATAGCATTTAATTTTTGCTCCGAACATAAATAAGGAATGTCTATTTTGAGTGTAACGCTTTGAGCGATCGAGACGATAATTTCTCCGGCTCAATCAGCTTTATAAATCAACAAACCATTCAACCATAATCGTACAGTCAACGATCTGTCCTAAAGGGCGCATTGAGTCGGAATCTCCACGATCTATCAAAATACCTTCATCTATATCCCGGAACGTTTAACGTGAATTTACAACGCATCTGCGGATCCAATTGCGCGAGATAACGCTTCCATTCCTGCTTTGATGCTCCCCTGGGATATTTTAATGATTCCTTTGACGTTTTCCGTTTCAGAACCCGTGGATTTGATATTGAAATGTTAGCGGCTAAATGGTCTGCACGGTGAAGATCGCCATTTGTAGCCGGGATAGCGATGAGTTGAGGGAGATGTTTGCAATATTTATTATCTTCGTGGTTAGGAACTGTGATTATCCCTTTTTCGGAGTTCAAAATTTACCTCCTATTTTTCGAAATCATGTGTTAAAAATGAAAAATAATACCACTTTATATTTCCTCAACGTCGAATCAATCGTAATGCTGCGCTGCTACTTGGAAAAATATATAAATAGATGACGCACCATATACCTACCAAGTACATTGAAATACGTAATTTCAGCACGAACAACTCCACTTGAAACAGAGTTACGTACCCTTTTGTACACAGTTGGTCGCTGTCTAAAAATAAACAGGAGCGGAAGAACCGAAGGCATTTTGTAAGGAAGAGCATTTCTCTACACAAATGGCCGGAGTCACGCACCCTCCACGCTCCGGAAAATGATCCCTGAGGATTAATTCGCCCTGTTAGGAAACAAGGGCGCATTTCTGCTACTAATAACGAAGCTAAATACAAAATTGTTGGTGCCTTTTTGAATAGACTTGTGTTGTTTCTAAAGTACTAGGCCGTTTACTCCAATGGTTGGACGGCAGATATGGCCAGCCCATTGCCACTTCAGCTTGCTAGCTTTCTGAGTCATGTCGATGACCTTGGTCCTCATACGAATCTCTTCGTTTCTGATTTTGTCTCTGATTGACACACCAAGCATAGCTCTCTCCATAGCACGCTGAAAAATGGAACGCAAAACAATAAATCAAAGACAATTCTATAACGAAATGCTCCCCAGTGCAGACGTAAATGGAATCAATCGGGCGACCCGAAACTGGGCGACGGGACGCTTGACGGACGTCCCGTAGATAAAGTTGATTAAGGGAGCGCGGGATTAGGAGCGGGACAGCTGATAAAGGAACGGCTTAATCGTTTTTAAGCCGGTACTCCGCAAAGTTTCTTAACTGCGAGAGTTATGTTTTCAGTTGACGGACGGATGGAGAGACAGGTTTTGTTATTTATGACGTGACAGGCCCTTGTGTCACGTGCCAAAATATATATAGGTTGATGTACATGTTAGGTAGACGGTTATACTTTATGAAATGTTTGTTATATTAGTGGGTGGTTATTAGTCAATGCCTTGAAGTGGTTTTCTGACCATTAGATTCACATCATCAGCCCAACCCACTGTGCCACAGCTGGGCTCGGGTCTCGTCCCGGAATTAGGATTAGGCCATAGTCTACCGCGCTTGCCAAGTACGAATTGGTAGACTTCACATACCTTTTTGAGAACTTTTTTTTTGAAGAATTCTCAGGCTGTTTGATTGTGTTGTTGTATTGTTTGATTTGAGAAGTTATAGACGTAATTGTTCTAATAATGTAAAACTGTTCTTCAAAACTAAGACTTAACTTAGACTTAAGACTCGTTCACTTAATTCCATAACAGCATTGGAGTTTTTTGGCCACGATAAATGTTAAATACAAGATATAACTTAACCATAATCAAAACATCACGCAAAACTCATCAATATTTCTTTCCAGAGAGACCATATCATCGACAAACGAAGAATCCTGGCGGTGGTGGCACAATGTCGGTCTCCGGTCTCTGAACAGGCGTAGACGCGACGTTCGGGAGACCACGAAGTACATTGAGACCGCCCTGGTCATCGACAAAGCGATGTTCGACAGGAGGAATGGCAGCACCCGGTCCGAAGTCGTCCACGATGCCATACAAGTCGCTAATATTGCTGATTTGGTAAGTATTGCTGCCGATCATTCATAAATATAAATGTTATTTGCAGGCTCACGAGTAAGACAGAATTATCAAGATTATTATGTCACAATAATCTTGATAATTCCCTGATTCGTGTATATGACATGATGATAAGTGGTCACTGCTGCT
>DWNK01000998.1:0-10128 GCA_018250315.1 Hyalothyrus neleus pemphigargyra | reverse complement strand
AAAATTATATTTCAATATTTTTGAAATGACAACCCATGGAGATGAAATTATCTAAATATAGGTCAAAAGACGATAACCCGCGCACCTTATTACGAAGAGCCTGGACTTACGTAATAAATCCCATCTTTCGGTTCCCATCATTGGCGACACCCCTGCTTACCATCTGGTAGCACGCCTGCCTCTTCGTTAGGTATATACATAAAAATGTACCATTACCTATAAAAAAAATGTCTTCTAATTGTTATACAACTTAAAAACCGTTAGAGATGATGACCAAAACAGTTAGTCACTTAGTATATGGCAAACAAACAAAAAAAATATTACGTAGGGAAATCGGCGAGCCCGACAAAGTTATTTGCTGCGAGTTGAAGTGGAACGGCCGCAAATTGCGTTTGTAACTCGCTCCCGGGTGCTTCGAGGTAATAATCCGCGCTGTCGCAAATAGAATCTTATGCGACTTGAAATTGTTGCTCACAAACTTTATATATTATCACACTGATGACAACGCACCTGTGACTAATCTTGGATGAAACCTTTGTGCCATTTAGTGCTACTTCGCCTATGACCTCTCTGAAGGCCAAGCCTTAATATGATATCCAAGTACTCAAGTAATAATGTTGGCATTACCGTTACATAAGCGAATAAAACAAATAAAAGGTAAAAGTAACATGGAACAGCTCCTTAGATGTTGAGTTAAGATGCATTATGCTGGCATTTTGTATGATAATTTCTAAGAGGCATTTAATAAATACACAGAAGATACTTTGGAAAACATGAAAGAATTTAAATTTCATATACTGGTTCTTTTGAAAGACTTACGACATGAATGTAGGGACCGTAAGAAGCTCTCTAGTCTTCATAAAAGGACGGTTGGCAAAGCGATGTATGAATTCAGTCTTTGTTATGAACAGAATGTGGATATTGAGTAGCAGCAAACATGTTTGCCCATGAAACAACATTCTCAGGAAACCAAACTAGTATCAAAGTAGATTTTGAAATGAACGTAGCTTCAAGATTGCAAGGAATTGAGAAAGTGTTTCATATGTTCCCAGTAATAAAAATCTATGGATCTATATGTCAGCCTATTAGAATGATTGAGTGCCGCCACAACTAAGTTGCATTGTTATCAGTTGTAACTTTTCCCAAAAACAAACATTTACTTTGCGCCTCATTCTATGCTTACTGATTTACATAAAAAGGCGAGATCGTAGTCGAAAGATAATATAATCAGTGCGTTCGTTTAGCGATAAGTGAGGGGGGAACACAGCCGCGATCGAGTTATTCCTGCCCAGCTTGCTTAGTGCCACGCAAATTGGATATATGTTAATCACTTCATTTGGGATTGGATAAAGATACAAATTTACGTTTAATATGTTATATTTACGATATCAATACTACAGCATGTACAGTACAGCATGCAGGAAATGAAATCGGCAAATAAGGCAAATTGAGACGCGAAGTTTAATTTAGTTTTAACAAAAATATTAATATTTCATATAATATTGCATATACAAAGCTCGTTCTTGTCACTTTCATTTTCTTAAACAGTGTGCCGATTTAATGGCCTGTATCCTTCTCTACTTTATTCAGACCAGGATACATTACCCAAACTACAAAAAATATGTAATTTTTTTTTCAAAATATTCCTTTAATATTTAATTTACAAACAAAGCACGCTCAATGCACTTAGATATGGGCGCGAAATAAAATGAATAGGAGCAACAATGCAGCGTGTGTAAGAAATTTTCATTTTTATCGATCGTTATAAAACACGCGTTGCTCTGACCGAGATCAATGGGCTGGATCGTAACAATTCGTGGTGATATTAAGATAATAAAATAATTGATTACTTTATTTTGTTATGATTCAAATTTAAACTTTTTATGTTAAAGTAGTATAGGTACTTAAAACAGCATCCGGTATCTTTACTTTTTGCGATAAGCTAACAAAAAGAAGAAATCGACTCAAAACAATGTAATGTGTAATGATAAATATGGCACAACACAACCGATAATACTAGTGATACCTATTTTCAACATAAGTGGCAATACTTTCTCTCGATAGTTATGAGGGTTGTATTGGTTCATATTTCCTTTCTGACATTTGTTTTCCACTCGATAGAGTTTATTGCGTTATTTATTGTCAAAGTTAAAGTCTACTGGCGCTGAAATATTGAGAACTCCTCTGAAGTCACTTCAAAACGGTTACACAGTACGCGAGTGACCTAGTTAAGCAGGTTTAACTAGCTTATGAGGCAATTTCGCTGTTCAGAAAATCAATATTGACTATTATCATCCTTTTATGAAGCACGGGATGTTAATATTATTTTAGGCCAATTATTAATAACATTAGAAGTATTGACCGACAATATAATCGCCGCAGATTACACTTGTACACTGATTAATACAGACACTCATAATGAAAAATGTAGGTATATCTTGTGTAATAAACTAGAGTACCTGGACTGTAGGATACCGTTTATTTACCCATATTCCATTTTAACAACCACAGATAATTTTCAATTACAACATTGTAGAATAGTCTATTTTTTTTATTTCCATGCTTCTAAGTCCAGAAAGAACGAAGTTTCATATAAACTTTAATCCCCCATCCCATTCATTTAGAGTCATGAAACTCCCCTCAATTTCATAAAATCGTTTCTTAGCTAACATCTCCCACGTATCTACCTCCTCGTGAAATTTCATTCTCAGAGGCAAGTAGTTTTCGAGTTTCAAGATGTTTAGTCGATGTGTAAATGAATTTATACACATAAAATATTGAGCATGAATTAAAAAAGGGAAATAATATTTCAATCTTCACCAGAACGTAAACAAGGATGGCGCTGTTTCAGTTATTGCAGTTGCACTGGATATTCATAATGAATGAAAATTTCCTACAAAGTTTGACTGCACAAAAAGTCAATGGCCACCCGGATACGGACGTTTTATTAAATTTTTGATTCAACTGAAATAAATTAAATTATTAAACCTGACTGGGTTATACAATGATTTAATATTCCAATCATGATGTGAAACCAATTAAGCATTTTAAGCATGCAAATTTTAACTGAACCAGTTTGTAAATGTTTGTATTTCATATTTCATCAATATTATTGTACTCTGATATTTTACAAATAATAATTAATTATTATGTTTACGGTATCTGGTGGGTTACTACTATGTCTTAATCAATATTATTATAGTCCTGCTTTGTATGCTCGAACATACGAAGTAGGATTATAATAATACTAGGAGATGGTAGTAACCCCCTGGATCCCTTTTTTATGAACCAGTGAAGTCCCATGTAAACCTTTTGTTAATGATATTGAAGAAGCAAAACGAGCATGCAGGCCACCTTACGGTAAGTCAACTCTCCATCAACTTCATGCAGAACAGAAGTCCTATTTGGAGTCCATCACGGAGGCTACTCCTGAGGACTAAAATAGTTGCAAAAGTCTATATTTAATATAAGAAAAGGACAATTTCAACCATTCTAACTTGGTATAAATCCTATAATTTATAATATAGGAAATCATGGACCTAAAAACAACTGGTTAGGAGTTTACTCTGTACCCATTTCTGTATTTTCCATGAAACATTGAAATAATTTAAAATATTCAAATCAAGAGTTCTTTAGGGAGATTTCACACAGCGACTTTTTGCAGCGCTTTTCATGAACGTCTCTTCACGAGTGTATCGCGACTTTATATATTTTTTATGTTTAAGCCAAACAAAGAGGCAAGCGAGATACCTGAGTACCTGGTAAATAGTCACCCCCGCCTAGAATCATTTGCAACACCAGAGGAGTAGAAAAATGCACGCTGGTTTTGAAGCTAAAAGGGATGGAATGGGATGTGAAGGATGGGTGGGAAGAGGAAATCTGGCTCTTAGACGCACTACCGGAACACGACAAGTCGCTATTGACGGTAGACTCCGGCCTAGTGTGGTCGCTAGCTAGTCAGGTCACGCGATGGGACCTTACCTTACTGAGTCAATACTTTTGGTCTTTTATAGCATTTGCATACCCGCAACAGTAGTCGTAGGCAACCCCCGCGTTCCTATGTTTTAGGCCGTGTCTCACTTTCGGGAAAAGTCGCGACTAAAACAACCTGCTCTGTACCATATGTACCTACTTCCGACTGCAACACAACAGACCGAAACAAAATAAATCCATACAGCTTGGCTCCAAATAAAGGAAATATGGCCATATAAACTATGAAAATGTTACATTCATTTGTGTGTCCCTACATTTATAATATCACTTAAGAGTGAGATGAGGCTGGGAAATCCTTTTGCGACATGAGTTAACTTCATTAGAGGCCAAGCAATTGTCTGAGTCGTGTGCACAGACGACAATGAGTAGGTACTTCGCCTTGGTTCAATTTATTTAATTTTATTCAATGTTTACGTCTATCATCAGCATCTAACCAATGATTTAGTTCCTCTTCAAATCATATTCTGACATCAAATTGGTTATTTCCCGACTTTACACATACTAAAGACAAAAAAGGTATTGATACTTGAAGAATTGCTTCGCCTTCGGTTGAATTTATTTAATGTTCTTCAATATGTATTTCTACCATTAGCATCCTACTAATAACTAAGTTCCTCTTTAAATATTATTCAGACATCAAATTGGTTATTTTTCGATTTTACAAATAAACGATAAACTGATACTTGGTTTAGTACACAATTGATACTTGGGTTAGTACACAATTGAAGCTATCAAGAGCGAACTCTTGACAAACAATGTTATATCAAGATTGCAAGAGCCTGAAGGATCATGATAGCAATAACCTTGCAGAAATACGCAAAAGCAAATACACGAAGAAACCAACAGAATAATGCTGAAATGACGATGGTATTTCCTCCCAAAGTAGTCGTTATGCAAATTGCAAGCACGAGCGAGAACAATTTGATTTTGAAAATGCAGATAGACAGTAATATCGATAAAAGAGTACGATATCGTGAATAATAAAAAGACCAAGTACCTTTGCGGTCAGCGTAAGAGCTGACGTAGTCTGTAAACACAAGAATTATGCGTCACTAAATGCGTAAAGCCGTATTATTCCCCGTATCTGTAAACTCCACATTATCTTGTCGCGTAGTTACCTACCGACCAAAGATTATAATTAAATTCCTTGGTCTTTCGGTATCTTCATCTATAAAACAGATATAACATTATAAGATTACACAATGCTAAGTCCTCATGGTCAAGTCCTTTTTATATATCGCTGCTGAGCATTGTTCTATAGCAGGAGGGCTAGAACATACTCAACAATACTAAAATACTCAATACTCGATATTATTTACTTTACTCAATATACTTTTAATCACCATAAGATGTACATTGTACATACATTTTTTGTATCCCTCGGCTTTAGGCACACTAGAAAATTCAAGTATGGTTGACAATGAGAAAAAAGGCAGCGGAAAAAAACCCTCGGCACTCTTTTAAAATCCGTTGGATACATACATGTTTATAGTATGGTCCTTAAAAAGATGAAGATTCTGGTCAAGGGCCAACCAACCGGACATTTGTATCCCCCCATAAAAGCCTCAGTAACGTTTGTAAACTAAGTACGTGTGAAGTTAAAATTCGGCGTCTAACGATCACGCAGTTAGGTGCGTGACAGAAAAGGACTCAAAAATACTATTTAATCACCGCAGATCGCGTTTCGTCATGTTTTTAGGTTGAATAAAGTTAAAGTAGCTTACATGGGTATAAGGCTATACCATACAAAGTGCCAATTAAAGTAAATTATAGGGATATTTTGGTAGGGCGGGTTTTTTTTATTGATTTGGGTAGTACATCGTGATCTGATTATACTCTTAAAGGATGCATGTAATTTAATCGGCATCCTGTATATACAAAACTAAAAATATACGGGGGCTTTAATTTCAAATAATATTTGAAAGTCCGTGGCATTCCAGTACTATAAAATGATTAAGGCAAACTCAAAAATATCGCAGGGATTTTACATTTATGCACTACTAGCTTCAGCCCGCGGCTTCGGCGGCGTAAACTACCTGATTCAACCCCCACTTCACCCTCATACGGATTGATTTTTGAAGTTACAATTTTACGTCAGAACAGGCAGCTTATCAGGTCCAGGTTACGTTTTGCTGGTTCTACTTCAAACTATCTCCATATTAAATTTCATTACATTCTGTCCAGCAGTTTGGTGGTGAAAGCGTAACATACAGACAGACAGAGTTACTATCGCATTTTCGATATTAGTAAGTAAGTAGGTAATAGTAGGTATGAAAATATGAATATAAAGTTCTGTGTAGTCGTGAAAAAGTTCACTCGAAAATTGTATTGTCTACAAAAACTGTTTGGATATTTTTCCGTGAGAATCATCATTCATGACATGTCGCTATCCCAAAAGTTGGAAGTCATAACGTATTCTGCTTAATATACATTTCCGAGTCACCTAGGGTATAGTCGTCATAAAATAAGGGAGCCCTTTAAATATTTGCAGAGTCTAGAATACTAGAGACTAGAAATGAAACGAAACAAATCAAAAAATCCAAATATTACGACAAATGGATCTAAAATTAAAAGAATTTGTATGGAATTATGATTAAACAACAGTTTAAGCTTAAAATATTAGTCCAATATAAGTTTACTACTTATATTGGACTAATATTTTAAGCTTAAAATAGTGGTCAATTAAGACATTCAAAGGTACATAAATTTACATTAAGCTGAAAATGAGTAAAATTTTTCAAAACAATTTAAAATAACATTTCAAAATTCCCCACCATACTTGTAATCCCGTACCTACTTGGAAAAAAAATACTGGCAGACAAAGTAATGGGGTTAACGGTAAATTTTATCATAGATCACAGAATCATCTATAAAAATCGTAAAATTCTAGCTTAGTCAGTTTATAGGGGTATGTGCCTCAGAAGGGAAAACCGTACCCTTATAGAATGTCTGTCTGTCAAACTTTTTTCTGAGGAACACGTGGAGGTATTTAGTTGAAATTTGAACCAAATACTCTTATATCAAATACTCATATCAAAATATAAACTAAAATAAACTTCTAAGTCAACTGAATCGAAAGATGGGCAATTATACCGCATATTTTCCACTCCCGTGAGGGAATCAAAACCTACAGGGTACTTACTTCACGTGGACATACAATCATGAAATTTTGCAAGAAGTAAGTCTTATAGCACAAGTAAAGGAATACATATGAAAACCGTGACTTTATACTTCCATCATGAAAAAAATATATTGCTTACATACATTTGTGTAGTACGGCACCCTTAGTGTGCGAGCCCGACTCGCATGTATTCGGTTTTTTATTTAATTGTAATTGCTACAAATACAAAGGTATATTATATACCTTTCTTATATAGGAATATTTTTATGGGTAGATCAATTTTAATCAAATCCATAATCAAAGAGGAAATTATAGGAATGTCGATCGATTACGGTTGGTTTAGGATAGTTTCCAGGTAGTCATCGCCTTACATCTTAACATTGAACGTCCTATTGAATTTTTTGGATGCAATGTAAATATAGTGAAATGCTATTCTTGATCTATTATATATATTATATGTGCTCTTGTTTGCAAATACATTTATGAACGTTAAGTTTTAAAATTTATTTAAATTTCAAATGTAAGTTTCGCGTTTGTACGTTCATACAAAGTTAGTTCATGATTATGAGCAAGAAACGTCTACACTAGCTTTGATGTCTATAGTCTGGTGCATTTTAACGCCAATTTAATAAAATTGATTACAAAATTTTTGCTAATACACAAACGTACAACCCACAATGTTTTTATAAAGAGATTATTAAATTAATTATCTAAGTTAGTTATCCTCCAATAGGAACGATTTCAAATCTTCTTTTTAGCTGTAAATTATCTTATATTTTAAGTCTATGACGATATGGAGTGGATAAGTATCAAAACCTTCAAGGATGTTAGTACATAATTTATAAAGTAAGATAACAGTTTTTAGGTAAGTTGCGAATTAATTGCCGATAGTATCACAATCATTCAGATTGGACTCTTGTCAATGATCAAATTATATTCGAAAGTAACAAAATGTTGATGCAAATAAGGATATTCTGAGCCTGAGCCTGGTTCAGATTGCGATCAAACTCTAGGGAGTCCGAGTTCTGTTTATAGGCGACAGTGACTACTTATCAACACAAAACTCCCCTACCTCTTTGCCTAAATATAAAAAAAGTTAAAGGAACACTTATCACATCTTCAAAATATGGATCCAGGGTGTCCACTACTAAAGTCCAAAAGAAAACCTTGACTTTTCCCTGACCATTTTGTCAAAATCTGTGCCCAATTTTTTACGGGCTTACAACGTTTCCTGGGCTCACCACGTTTGCCATTCTACGGTAAAACAGTGTAAAGTCACATTTTTCCCAGACTTTCCCTGACCATTCTTCGATTTTGCTCACTTTCCAAAATGTGGACACACTGGGATCCAACACCACTACTGCTATAAGAAAGTACATGAATTCCAAGAAATACGATACACCAAAATAAATGCTATTAAAATGAAGACAGTAGTTATAATAAGTAATTTATTTTAAGTTTAATTAAAGTAATAAGATTATTTCCCAAAGAAGATTTCCCACCACAAGTTACAAAGCTGACGTCTTAATAAACAATCTATAAGAGCATTATTATATCTAACGCGTATCATTCGAGATGAAAGGAGCATTTCAAAGGGCTCTCGTACATTGAATATACGATAATACTGCTTTCAATAGATTCACGTTCTCTAAATAAAATCATACGAATGATTGAAGATATTATATTCGATTTCTGTATTTAGTAGCTGTACCCTATATCCAAAAATCTAATAAAAAACATAAAATTCGTCAAGCGTGAGATTAATTCGCGCACACAAGACTTTATGCCTTCAATAAATTATTCTGAAAAGATTAAAGATTATAATATTACTTACCTAATACTTGATTGAATATTTTGTCAAAATTTACTTCGTTCTTCTTTTCCATATACTTGTGCATTACACTTCGTACACTGCAACAAAAATATTTAAATTAGAATATATCAAACTCCTCAATTATATAAACGGGTTGCATCTTACATAAGATCTGTAGCTTTTTTGGACAATTAAATAGCCTAGAGTCCGCGCAATTAAATTTGTCATAATCTTTCAAAGTTTACATTTCTATTCTTACATATCATGGACGCTCACTGTTGGGAATCACAACGCAATGGCGAAAATCAGACGACATATTCTGTCTCCCTTCATGTTTTACAAGCTCTGCTGGTGGTTAGGTCCCATCGTGTGACCTGACTGGCGCCAGCATACCACTGGTCTATGACGACGTCATTCCTTTGTTCACCCGCATCGACTGGAACCGTGGCGCTCCGAAGTATTACCCGAGCGCCTTTTTGAAAAGCTCCATATCGGTAATATAATAATATTTCTGTCGCATCGGCTGGAAAGTACGCAATAGTCATCACCAACAAACCGCATTGGAGAATTGAATTGGAATTAATTAATAATTGTGTTGGAATGTGTTCCAGCCCTTCCCCAGAAGAACCCCGAGCTCATCAGTGGGCCATCAAAAAGCTAGTATATTAGAGATCGGTGAAATACATAACGAAAACATACATATATCTTAAAATACACATATAAAGACAAACTTTGATGTTGTATTGAGTTCAATGAACTTGAAGCTTGTCGCCGAGAAAGACAGGCTCTGTTAAACTTTCATGTTCTTACTTTAGCGACTTCAGCTGTGTATCAATAACATAGAATACTTCAGATTACATGTTTTGACTTTGTGCTGTTATTACAAAAATAGCAGTTACATCCAGTAGATAAATCGCGAGTCGAAATGTTTTATCGTTTTGTTTACTGTGTGACAACAACCGCGAGCTTTTTTATGTGACACATTCTTACTTAGCTCGGAACTTTTACGACCTACCGAATCCGAGGCTGTGTGATTATTTTTGTTTGTCAAAATATATTATCCATTTAATTTTATAAATAAAGGAGACTCATAACTGTGTGACATTACCTAACGCACAACCGAAAGGCTGGACCAAGAAACTTGAATAACTCAGCCTCAAAGCCAAAAGTGCACATTTCGATGATGTAGGCAGGAAGTCCG
>DWNK01000997.1:0-10129 GCA_018250315.1 Hyalothyrus neleus pemphigargyra | reverse complement strand
CATATTACCTACTATAAAAAGTACCATGCAATTGGTATTGTTTTTCGATCGTACCTTTTCAATTTCAATTTGTAGGTACCTAGGTATATAATATATATGTTTTTTGGTGTAAAAGAAAAATTAAAATAATAATTAAAAGGTATCGACATAAGAACAGAAACAACAATTTGTATTTCTGTATTCATTACGGTACAGCTCAATATTACCGAAATCCTAACCCCCACCTTCTCCCTAAATTGACACAGTAAAGTTAATCATATCATCCAATAGGATAGTCACATTATAAATTAAATAAATTAATAGGTACAGTCAATAGGATAATAGGTACTGTCATCACAACTAACTTTAAAACAAATATACTTCAATTAAATATTTTATAGTGGTATTTTACTATAATCATAATTATATATTTTTTATTAAATAATGGTTTATCGACTCTTGTATTTGAAGTTTGAACACAATATTTGTATATAACCTACAAAGATGATGAGAGCCATGTTTTTAAAATAATCATTAATATTAGGTTTTTTGTTATTTGGTCAAGTGGATCCAGTTTGGTTTTTTTTTATAACCGTTTAAAATAAAGTTACTGCGTCATGCTTAACGTTATTGTAGCTATTCTGTTACGTTAATTACGGATGGGTAATATTTAACCAAAATATTCCATTACGTACTATGTACAGGTATATCATATTATTTTACTACAAAGAGGTGTAATATCTGCTTCATTTTAGGTCTGTTGGTCCTATACAAGTGACCGAAAATTCGTTTATCAAAAAATTACAGTCATCTGGGAGAAGTTTAGTTGTATTTTACGGATCCCAAACGGGTACTGGCGAGGAATTTGCAGGTCGACTCGCAAAGGAGGGCATTCGGTACAAAATGAAGGGCATGGTCGCTGACCCCGAAGAATGTGATATGGTACGTACGTTTTTTGAGTATACATTTTATATTTAAGAGTCTTATCCTATTTTGCCTATATTTTATTTTGAATGAATCATTATTGATGCATTGAGTACACTGTATTATGAAAAATGATGTATCTATATTAAAAAAAGCTCATCAACAATTTCAACGTTTTTAGTAAAGTTAAATACTAAACTATATTATGTACATAATAAGCTACGATACATAATAAATGTTATGTTTTAGGAAGAACTCACAAAGCTCAAAGATATATCAAATTCACTTGCTGTTTTCTGCATGGCAACTTATGGCGAAGGGGATCCGACTGATAATGCAATGGACTTTTATGAATGGCTAAAAAATGGAGATCCGGATCTCACTGGTTTAAATTATGCTGTAAGTATAGATGTTTGTGTGGTTAGAAAAAATATTTGGATAAAAACGGGTAAAAGCACGAATGAATGATAAATTATGTTAATTTTTCTTTAATATTAATTATTAAGGGTAAGTAACGATTTTTCAAAGGCGGTTTTAGAAAAAGTGAGTGTATTGGTAGTTCTGAATATTTTTAGGTAGTATTTCGACACTATATATTCGACATTGTTTTCAAGAAAAACAACGCATGAAAAAGTTAGTGTGTAATGTTACATACATATAATATCATGTATATTTCAATACATTCCTTTTTATTTGTGCTTTGCAAAACTTACAGTAAAGATCATTATAACAGTACAGATTTATAAGTACACAATACATAGATAAATATAATTATTGCAGTGATGTCGCCATCCTTAAGTGGATATTCTACTTTACAGTCGTCATGTCAGTGTCCCTATCTTACTCTCTCCTATTAATATTTATTATGGCATATTTTAGGCACCTAGTAATAGTACAAAGTAATATTATCTATTCTGTGTTAATAGATTACCTATATTAATTTAGTTCTTTCTTATTTGTACCACAACCTAATATCACTATGTCTCTGTTAGTATTTTTAAGAACTTTAATATTCTACCGTCGACTCTACTTTTTAAGTTCTTACTACATATACTTTCTAACAATGAATAAATAACGTTTTTTATATTTCTGTTAACGTTATTAATATTGACGTTGAATGCAAACACGAAATATATACCTAGGTAAATATTCGTGAACGAAACTGCCAGTGAGACCACAATAATAATTACTATAATGCAGAATAGTACCATACAAAGAGAATATTATAATAACTACGTTTAGTACTCTAGTTATAGATGCGGTTATAGGCTGATACAGACTTCATCGAAACTATATAATGAGCAATTTCATATGGATAAAAACGCCAGACGTCAGAGCAAAAAAAAATGCTTATCATATAAACGAAGTGCCAATGTGACATAACCAGACAGTGACATTGAGTTGCAAGTCACTTGGATTTAAAAATTACACTAAAATACAATATTAGTTTAACGCGATGTGTAATGTGTATAATATGAAAACTATTGCCTTAATATGATGAAAGTTATGAAATGGTGTACAGTTTTGATAAACAGACGTCAGTTTAATTAATCATTCTGAAGGTCGAGTGAATATTGTGCATATAATTTAAATTAAGTATGTTTGTATCATTCAGGAGTATTTCTGTTAAACTTTTGCAACGTTATGTCACCAAAATTAAATATAGACACCGTAGAGTATCGCCTTGGCAAAAATTACGATATATGGTACGATTTTTATTATCTACAGAAACGACATATTGTATTAGATATTTTCTAACCTCTGTTACAGGTCTTGCTTTAGTATACAAATAGATAAGGAAAATGTAAATATATTTCGATTATTGTTACATTTACTCCACAGTTTGTTATGACATCTTATTAAAACTCGAGGCTCTACTACTGAGGGGGGCAACCTGCCACACCAGTTGGGCTTTTGTGTTTTGGTCTGAATGATCTGGTGAGATAGATATACTTCATCTTAATCCTTGTGATGTCAACATGTCTTTCGGTGACAACATATGAAGAAATGAAACAGGAACTCTATATTAAGATAAATCTTAACATAGGGTCTTGTCATATACCTGTATGCCTGAGTTTCTCATTCTGTTCCGATAAGATCCTGCCTCTTTGTTAAGGTTGCGAAAAAAATTTCCATATGGACAACTTCATATTATAAATTGTATATAGTTTATGTAATAATTTGATTCTAATATATTATTATGATATGAATATTTTCAGGTTTTTGGTCTTGGCAACAAAACTTATGAACATTACAATGCTGTTGCTATCTATTTGGATAAGCGATTGGAAGAACTTGGTGCGACTAGAGTGTATGAGCTGGGCATGGGTGATGATGATGCCAAGTAAGATTATTCGTTTTTCTACCCTAAACATTTATTAGATAAATTTAAAATTATGGATAACTAAAATAAATATAATAAATAGTTTCACTTACATTTAAAACTGTATCTTGACAGTGAAAGGGTATTTTTGTAATGGGTAATTATTGGCTTGCATTCTTGTGTGCGTTGTGTCATACTTTCTTATCAAAACTTTGCATGATGATCACTCCACTTATTAGCATCGTAACTAGGTGTTTCATAAATTTGTGCAATAATTGATAAATAATGTAATAAAATTGATGTGTTGACATCTATCTATATTGTTATTTGTACAATAGCATGTCTGTGTTTCACAATCATTAATTTTTAATTAATCTTCAATTACCATTCATGGTTGACTGACAAAAATCCTAGGCTTTAAGTACTGCCTTGTAGTAATCTCGATCATAATATAAAAAAAATATATATTAATAAACTTTTTATGTAAACAACTTTTTTTCCAGTCTGCCTAGATTGGAAAAAAAGTTGTTTACATAAAAAGTTTCAAAAGTCCTAAAACAATATCTTGAGATTTGTACATAATATAGTGTATGCTATCATTTGTGAAGCAACTTTTTTTGACAGGAAGTTGTTCTCAAGGTTGTTTAAGCCAGTTATACTCTAATTAGAGATCCAACTAGGATTCACTATGCTGTAGCACAATTCTCCAATTACTTTAAACTAATATAATGGATTGCACTCTATGGTGCAGGATTGGATTTTATGCTGCAGTATCACAACCCAATGTTGCAACATTATTGTGTATCCTCGTATGCATACATCCTAAGAACTAGCTATTAAGTGGGAATGGTCATTATAAAAAAATCTTTTTTTCTTGCAAAGTTTTGATTTACTCCACCTCAACTACCAGTTTTCGTGATTTATATTTTAACAGTTTGTATATTATAATTTATAGCATAGAGGACGACTTTATAACTTGGAAAGACAAATTCTGGCCAGCAGTCTGTGAAATGTTTAGTATTGAAAGTGCGGGAGAAGAAGAATTGACCAGGCAGTTCCATCTCGTAACACACCCACCGGGTGACGTTGCAACGAATGATATATTTACTGGAGAAATTGCCAGGTTACACTCACTTCAAACTCAGAGGCCGTAAGTATTATGCATATTACTCAAACTGTGCAACTAAGGCACTAAAATCAATCAATAATTGATAACATAATGCTTCATTTCACTACTACACATGCACATATGATATTTTTAATCCACTGAATTTGGACTTAGACATAAGGAAGTTAATAGGTGGACTACGACTGCTTACTGAGGGACCGCTGTCTATCACAGCACATTTAACTACAAATAATAAATATTATATAGAATCAGATTAGTTAATTTAGCGTAGGATCCAAATGCATATTGTACATTGGTACGGAACCTTTCATGCGGGCCCAACTCACACTTGCTGGTTTTATAATATAATTTTGGACCAAACTAAATTAATTTATATTATTCTTGTAATGTATATTGCATGTACTGCCACAACAGGTCAATTTTTTGTAGGATTTTCTTGCGTTTTTTTGCAATAGCAAGTAATGATCGTTGTGACAGTGTTCTTCAAAAGAGGCACAAAAACCGCTTTATTTCGAGGCTAGTCACGTATTAGCGGGTCCTCTTCGTGTCGGGAAGACTTAGTTTAAGTTTTTATTTAAGTGTAGTATTTCAAACTTTAATCAGTTAACATATCTTATTGTGCGTAAACTTACATATTAATTAATTTAATAAGACAGTTCTTATTTAGCTGTGAAGTTTTAACGTAAAGAACTATAATCAGTTAAAATGCCTTAAACATATTTGTATTACAATTACTTATTTATTAATTTGTGTATTTCTTTTAGACCATTTGATGCCAAAAATCCATTCCTTGCTCAGATCACTGTCAATAGAGAATTACATAAAGGAGGCGGCAGATCATGTCTTCACGTAGAACTAGATATATCTGGCTCCAAAATGCGATATGAAGCTGGTAAAATATTTTGTAAATGATTTTAACTACTGTGACTCATAAAGTATATACTAACCGAAACATTGTGTTTATCAGGTGATCATGTTGCTGTTTACCCAATAAATGACACAGACTTAGTTGAAAGACTTGGAAAATTGACTGGAGCTGACCTTGATGAGGTGTTTTCACTTATTAATACCGATCAAGAAAGTAGCAAGAAGAATCCATTCCCGTGCCCTACGTCCTACCGTACAGCCCTTTCTCATTATTTGGAGGTTACTGCATTACCTCGCACCCATATTTTGAGAGAACTTGTAGAGTACTGCACAAATGATGAGGTATGTCATTGGATTATTATGGATTATGAGTACATAATTAAGTAATAAGCAATCACTGCACTTCCAGTTGGCCCTAGCATTATTTAAGACTATAAATTTCTCATTTGAAAGTTTTGTCTTAAAATTAGTTAGGCAGTCTGTAATTTGCATCTAACCTTCGATATAATTATACCGCCTTTAATTAAAATAGTAAGAATTTAATGTTCATATATTTATACTGTTGAAAATATTTAAAATGCAGAAGATTATATATGAAAGTCTGTATAAGAAAGTCATTTAAAAATCAATTTCTCACATGGCAAGATAAAATGATAATCTATGAGCTTTTTGGGCTGGCTCCCAGAGCTCTGGGGATTAATAGGGCCCCTCAGTCCCCCACTAAAGACAATAGATAATTTTCAATTCAATAGCAAATATACATGTACTTGTATATTTGAAAATATTCTATGAGTTGGTAAGTCAATTGACCTCAATCACAATCAATTGAATTGGTGAAAACAGTTTCTGGTAAGATGTTAAATATTGGATAAACTAGGCAGGCCCACAAAGTAGTATATTAGCCCAGGGTCCCTCTTTAGGGCCAACGCACCATCCGTCTTTGTATAAGAGAAAAAACATGAAATTTACATGAGAAAATTTTAAAATTCAATTGGGCTAGCCAGAGTGTTTGGATAACTAAACAGTCCTAATTAAGACTTACGTGATACATGAAAACTTAATCATAACATTGTAGTTTATCGTACAGTTATATTTCAATTTGATGAATTTTCTATAATCCATATTTTTATACTATATGTACAATTCATGTGATCTGTGTGTACAATGTCATAATGTATTCACTATGATTATTTTGTTCGCGTTTAGCTACATGACAGTATTATTAGAGCTGTTAAAAACCATGACGAGATAATAGTGTAATGAAGCAGTGTATTCTGTGCAACAGGTTCTAAGAGTCTTAGTCATGTTTGTTAATAACCTTCATTTCCGTTTCAGGACAAAAAGAAACTCTTGCTCATGGCTACAAACTCACAGGAAGGCAAGGCGATGTACCAGTCGTTCATAGTAGATGCCTGTAGGAATATTGTACACATTCTGGAAGATATTAAGTCTTGCAGACCTCCACTGGATCATTTATGCGAGTTGTTGCCTCGTCTTCAGCCAAGATACTACTCTATTTCCTCGAGTCCCAAGGTACTCATAAAATCTTTATGAATTTTACTACATAATTATGTAAAAAAATTGGATATTAGCTTTGCGTGCGTAAAAATATAGTATTCTTTCATTACTGAAATAAAATATAGCCTATGATTCAGAAAGATTCAAAAGTATCAATATTATATCAATTATTAAGTACAAATAAAGAAATAATTTTTGCCTGTTTTTAATATTGGTATTTCGTCATAACAGCTTCATCCTGAAACTGTCCACATTACTGCAGTAGTGGTGCAGTACGAGACGCCCACTGGTCGTGTGAACAAGGGCGTGGCTACGACGTGGCTGGCGAAACACAAGCCCGAAGCGGGCAAGCCTTTGCCAAAGGTTCCTGTTTACATTAGGAAATCACAGTTCAGGTTAGTTTAAATATGGTTAAACTTAAATTAAAATTAGGTAAGATCTAAAGTCCCAGTGTGTGACCTGACTGGCTAGCGACTACCCTCAGGCCAGAGTCTAACGTCAATAGCGATTTTTCGTGTTCCAGTAGTGCGCCTGAGAGCCAGATTCCCTCCACCTCACCCTTCCCATCCTTTATATCGCATCCTGTCCCTTTTCTTTTCAAAGCCAGCGAGCATTGGCAGCGTTGACTACTTACCATCAGGTATGTCGCCTGCCTCTTCGTTTGGCTAATACATAAAAAAGGTAATTGAATAATAATAATAGTATAAAGTATTTCGTAAATTACAGGTGAATGAATAAAAAACTGAAAATAAATGCTATCTTTACTGGCATGTCGGAATTAGTTAATGAAGACAGAATAAAATATATTTAAATACGTTGAATTAATTATTAAAATTCTATATTACGAATACAAAATTCAATGTAATTAAGACTAGTGAGTGATGTCATAAAAATAATAATTGTGTTAAGAAAATAATGTGAGTTAATATCCGAAAAGTATTCTTTAATTATATAGTAACATTCACCAAGCCATTATTTATTAGTTCATTGAATTTCAAACAGTTGTGACCTTTAGTCATCCAGAATATTATTATAAATTTTATAGACGTTGTACAGCCGCTTTTGGAAGAGAGAGGATTGTTACGTGGGGATGTCATTGTAATGTAAGATTAACTTTTTAATATAACATAAAATTGATCTTCTAAAACAAATTCAGTGACATAAAAACTATTTCATAATTTTTTTTTGTCAGAATATATTTCATTGATCAATTTTTTTTAATTATAAAAAAAAAAAATGTCATGTCATGCTGATTAAGAGACCAATGCCCTGTTTATCAGACGATACAATTCTTGTATTACAAGCGTAAATTAGAGCAGTTTTCTTATAAATTAGTCCACATTCTGGAAAGTCAGGGAAGCTCAAAGTGATCAGGGAAAGTCAGCGAAATAGAGAAGTAATGTGTGTGCATGTGTAAATTAGTAATTGAAGGTGATATCACTTATAATACAAGTGCTTTATTTGTAGTTTTATTTATTATTTTGTAGCTTATAACTTGTAATTTATTCCGAAAAAGTTGAAGAGTTTCCATGGACAATGAATAGGTTATTTAAGTTTATTTAGTCTGCAGCTCTTTGTAACTAAATTGTACTCCTGTGGCAACTAGCAGTCGCTTTTACGAGGGATTTCAGAAATAAGTATAAAAAATCTCAATTTTGCATTTAAGTTTTTACTGAAACTGAATATTACAGAACACTTAAAGCATAATTGACTTGTTTTTATACATATTTTTGTTACCAATTTATATAAATAATTGTCTTTTTTACCATAAATATGCTCGTTTCACAGTGGATTGGTTTAAAGAATAAAGAATAAAAGTAGCGATGATACCGTGCGCCCATTCCCTGTATACATGTAATGTAGAAAATATTATTTATTGGAAGTCTTGAATAAATTTAGGTTGTTTACGAGATAACCTTGTACATACATAACATACTTCTACAATCCTTGGCAGAGTATAAAATATAAAACGAGTTTTCCCTCTTAGTATTGTGTAACGATCTTTCATTAACCTTTGGAGGTCCACTGGTCCACTGGACGTAGTTCTCGACTAATTTAGACTCTTACTTGAAAGTAATTTGCTTAAGAAATTCCGGAGATTTGCGATTTAGGATTGCATTTTTATTTATATTAGATTTAATGCATTTATAATTTAACGTAACCTAACCTAACCATACAGAAACAATAATATGTTTGAATTATTTTAACGTTTAATGTTACGAACATTAAGTTCTTTGGTGCCCGGCGTCTATGTCTATGAATATTGTGTTTCGTACATAAGAAACGAAATATTCATGTTTCATGATCATAAAAAAAGGGGTTTTATAAGTTTGATGTGTGTATCTGTATCTACATCGCTGTGGCATCGTAGCTCCTAAATGGATTTCAATTTAGTTTGTTAATTACTTGAAAGGTAACTCGATCGTGAGTCGTGTCGTGATCGTGAGTCGTGTCGTGATCGTGAGTGGTCCTAGCTATATATTCAAGTAAATTTGATCAGCCGTTTTATAGATTTTGTCAGCTCTCTCTTGTACTTGATAAAAAGAATGACATAGTTGCCCACAGGGGTCTCCGGGCTATGGGTTCGAAGGATTTGAAATGTAGTAATAATTCCTGTTGGTAAGGTCCCATTGTGTGACCTAACTGGCTAGCGACCACCCTCAGGCCGAAGTCTACCGGACTTGTTGTGTTCCGGTAGTGCGCCTGAGAGCCAGAGTCCGTGTTTCCACCCTTCCTATCCTTTACATCCTTTCCCGTCCCATTTCCATTTAAAGCCGGCGAGCATTAGCGACTCCTCTGGTGTTGCAAATGTTCATAGGCGGCGGTGACTACTACCATAAGGTATCTCGCCTGTCTCTTCGTTGGGCCCATCCGTCAATTAGTGAAAACTTAGCTTTTTTTTGTGTTTACTATATATCTCAACATTGTTTGTTTCTTAAAGATATTAATAATAAAAACGTAAAAAATTATAGAGGATTTGTGTCGATGGTTACAAATGTTCGTGCTTGTCGCGTGCAGGCTGCCGCTGCAGCCGCAGACCCCGATCCTGATGGTGGGCCCGGGCACGGGGCTGGCGCCGTTCCGCGGCTTCCTGCAGGAGCGCGCGCTGGCCCGCGCGGCCGGCAAGCCCGTCGGCGACAACATCTTGTACTTCGGCTGCCGGCATCGCGACCAGGACTACATCTATCGGGAGGTTCGTACATATTTGTTTCTTTTTTTGAGTTCCGTACTTAATTTCCTATAGGAAAGATCCTTTATTTTGGTGGCCTGTTGGTCTAGTGGTTAGTGAACCTGACTGTTGCGCCGGGGGTCGTCGGTTCGATTCCCACTCAGAACAAATATTTGTGTGATGAGCATGAGTATTTGTTCTGTTTCTAGGTGTATAGATA
>DWNK01000996.1:0-10130 GCA_018250315.1 Hyalothyrus neleus pemphigargyra | reverse complement strand
GACCGGTCGGAGTGGCGCAAATTAGGGGAGGCCTATGTTCAGCAGTGGACCTCTAAAGGCTGATGGATGGATGGATGTTAAACCTCTTACGGGCGGATTAAGTACTTTTTGGTAAAAGTTCCAGTAGCAAACCTATTACATCTTTATAAAAGCCCTATGCCTATGCCTTTTAGTTTTGGGAATGTCGTCAAGAAACTCTTGGTTCAGAGAAATGCCTGAAATGACAAATGCTTGAAACATGCGCCGTGAGATCAAACAGAGTTCCTGACAATGATACCTGGATATATTTTCTTTTCCTAAACTTAAAGTAAATTTTCTCTTGAATGAAATAGCGCTAGATACTACAAATATTTTAAAGTATAAGAACATAATCAGATTTCTCTTCCAAGAGTTTGGTTGTCTTCGGTATTTCCCCGCGTGCCCAAAAATGATTAAAGCGGCTAATTATGTAAAATAGTTGCGTCAAACTTAATAATACCTTTTTAGAGCCAGGGGAAAATGATGTAATAAGAGAGGATCTAAGCTTTTGTTGGAACGGCATTTTGTTGGAATACTCCGGCATTTTCGCAGATGTGTTGCAATTCGATTACAAACAGTTCCGCGGAGAGCTTTGTACACAACAGCATAAAGGGAACTTATGTTCCGATTTCCGAATCAATTCTAAAATTTTGCGAATGTTGCTGAAGTAACTTAACTTTTTTTAAAAAAATCCATAATAACCATTACTTTTATATTTCTTCCACTACTTACATACTTTTTACACTACTTTTCCGCTAAATGATTTTAACGATTTATACCTCATGGAGGGTTAGATTAAAAAAATGCCTATGTTCATCGTCATACTTCAACTATCTCCATATTATATTTTATTACATTCGGTCCAGTAGTTTGGACGTGAAAGCGTAACAGACAGACAGACATACAGAGTTACTTTTGCATTTATATATTAGTATGAGTGTGGATTTCATTTCATTCCTTTGTATTTGTATTTCAATTTTATTTTGTGTTTTACGTACATAAAATTTTACCCCAAACGAACCCCAAAGATTTGGACATCAAAAAACCGCTAATAAACCAGAATTAAACAATTATTAATATGTATCTTCTCACTTAAAAAAAAAGGCGAACTTAGTAACGTGTTAGTGGGGAAGGATGGGACCTTCGATGAGAATTCAAATGACAATAATAACACATATAACAACAATTAATTAATCAAAGTACAACCTGTCCGTCGTTTATTGCCACAACCACAACGGGTTGTGGTCGAATAGCATGACAACTACATGAAATTCAAGATATATATATACCTGACCACAACGCGTTGAGCTGGATGTGGATATCTAGAGTGACCACGACGCGTTATGCGTTATTTTTTTTTGCTTATTATGCGTAAGCCAAACGAAGAGGCAGGCGAGATACCTGATGTTAAGTATTCCGCCTATGAAAATTTGCAACACCAGAGAAATCGCCAATGCTCGCCGGTTTTAACGAAAAAGGGATTATGTAAAGGATGGGACGGATGGGAAGAGGGACTCTGGCTCTCAGGCGAAATATCGGAACACAACAAATCGCTATTGAGGGTAGACTCCGCCCTGAGGATGTTTGCTAGCAGTCAGCTCACACGATTGGACCTTACCACCAGGTTAACTTTACGATGAACCGTCGTAGAATCGACTTACTCTGATGATCCGTTTCGGAGCGAAACACGTATTGTCGGTGGTATGGTATAAACCTTTATAACGTGTATTTATATGTATCTCTTGAGGAATGGGGCGACATATATCCTGCTTGTGTTAAGAGCATATACCATCGCATATAGTAGCGGATTGTTGCGAAGTAGTTTTAATCCTAATTTAATAACGTAAACACGATAAGAATATAACTATTTGTATAAGATAAAACTCATTTTTCGATGTTGAGCAAATGTGTCTATGTCAGTACAATGGGTCGCGTGACAAAATGCCACAAATCTGGTGTAATGTCACGGAACGGCGGTAGAATTATTGCGTGGGACATAAAAAGTTATTGCGCTACAAGTGATCTGCTGCACGAGCGACGTTTAGTATTCTGCGGTGTTTATGGCTAAAATACGCTATAAGCGCTTTTACACGGCGATGCTTACGTAAATATACTTCATATTATTATGGACAATAAACAAAAATGATCAGCTTAATTGTCTTTAATTTAACCCAACACGATATGTACGCTACACTATTCTGTGTAGCGTACATATCGTGTGAAACTTAAATTAAATTGTTCTGTTAAAAATTACATCCGTAGAGACACAGGATGAGTTTTATTGTCATCAGCAGCTTTAGTTTTAATCCATTTATAATCAGACAAAAAATGCCTGCTTACTCAGTTCCGCTGCGTTTAAATTCACCGACTGCGCAGCTTTATGCTAAAAACAGTTCAGTTGCAACTGCATAGTTTTAATTACTTGTCAGTTGAACTGTACAGATTTAACTAACGTAATAACTTAACTAAAATGTTCATGTGAAGATTTAAACCAGCACTGTATTGTAAGCAATTTTTTAGTTAATAGAACTATTTCGGTCTTCGTACCAAACAAACACACACAGAATATAGAACCATCTGTAGAAGATAAAACTTATTTTGATGTTGAGCAATATAATGCGTTAGTGCAACACAGTACAAAGGGTCGCGTGACAAAACGCCACAAATCCGGCGTAATGTCACGGAACGGCGGTAGAATTATTGCGTGGGACATAAAAAGTTATTGCGCTACAAGTGATCTGCACGAGCGACGTTTGGTGCTGCGGTGTTTATGGCTGAAATAGGCTTCTACGCTTTTACTCAGCGTTTCTCTTTATTTGAATTCTTTATAATAGATTTATCAGCATAATTGTATTAAATTTTATGTAAAATACGTTTTTGTTGAGTGTTCTGCCTTACTTAGTAGGTGTATTTAATTATATTTCAGTACTGGCATAATGAACACCTATTTTGTTTAATTTAATTACCGCGTGGTGCAATGATCACTATACCAGTTTAACATGCAAAGGGTCCCAGGTTCAATTCCGAGCCAGGTGATTATCTCCGTGATAAGTTTCGATGTCTTTCCTGAGTCTGGATGCTTATATATACTGTGTCCATGACCTATACAGAAATCCCAGTAAATTACTACGTGTTTAGAAAGTGTTTATCATTTTCGTATTTATTTCATCAACAATAACATTTCACTTATGTACTTAAAACTCCAATAATGACTTACTGTTGGACTACACAAACCCTAATTCGGTACGTCTTAAAGCATAAAATTTTTCATAGCGAACATTTATGTAGTAATTTTAATCGTTTTTTTAAATATTATTAGTTAAACAGCAAGAAAGAAAACATTAAATAAAACGTTCCTAAATAAATTACAGAATTTCTATTCATAATATTGATAAACTATTCAGTAACTTTTAGTCTCTAGAAATCCGACACTGTTGCAATTTTATTGACCTATTGGTCGCGTGACAAAATGCCACAAATCTAACATAATGTCACAGAACGACGCTGGAATTATTGTGACGGACATAAAAAGTTATTGTACAAGTGATCTGTTGCACGAGCGACGTTTATTACCCCGTGGTGTTTTATAGCTTAAATACGGTTCCGCGAAGGTTGCTGCTTATTTATACATATATAGTTCAATCTATATATATATATAAACGAAAGGTCATACATTCACGTAATACGAAAACACGAAATCCCGAAAACTACTTGACCTATGAAGATGAAAGCAAGGAAAATTGGCAAGGAGGTAGTTTATGAGATGTCAACTCAGAAAAGGGTTAAAGGGGGTGAGAGTTTGTCATTAATTTGTCATTTCTCTGTCATCACTGGACTAACAAGTACAAAAATTGGTATATAGGTTATTCAAATTAAATGACCTGATTCAACATGTTGATATTACATCCTCTGGTAGGGTAAAAGTGCAATTTGCAAAGGGCCTATCCAGCAATGAACCTCAAAAGGCTGAATGGATGGATTGAACTATCGATTGCGTATCAAAATCCCATATATCCAGTGTTAGCTCACGGAACGGTGGAATGAAGCGATGAAATTATTGCGTGGGGCATAAAAAGTTATTGCCCTACAAGTGATCTGTAGTACGAGCGACGGCGACGTTTAATACTCTGTCATGTTTCATGGATGAAATACGTTTGCATAGAGTCAAATAAATAAATCGTCAACATTTTCTCCTATGTTATTCAACTTTATTTTTATATTTGGCAACTTAGTATTGATAAGATTTGTGATATAATTTCTTCAAAAAAACATTTCATTTCAAATTTCCTACTATAAATTTGTGCGAATCGTAGTGACTTATTATTTCCAATTTTTCGTTTTCGTTATAATAAAAATCAACTTATCATATATTATATTAAAAAATATTACCTTACTATCACTAGATATAGTGTGAAGTAAAATTTTATTTTTATCTTATTAAAATCAATACATGGTGTATAGTAATTATTTGAGAATAGTCCCGGGTCAAATTAACTCAATAATTATGAAATTCAGTTTATTAAACACATAATTGCCTTTAAAATACATTATTCAACAACTTTATTGACCCAATATTGAAATTATTGCATAGGACATTTAAAAAAAATAATCTTAACTAAATTAACCGTTACTAATTTTGAATGAAATTAATTATAACTAATATGAATAGTTTCGAAGTCCACTTCTTAATTTAATTCTAATAAACTAGCTGTGGCCACAAGATTTATCGCGCACTTGCTAATGTGAATTCCCTAAAATCCTTTTTTAGCGGATGCTTACATTAAAATAACCCTATGTTGTACAGATAGCTAGTCTCGATACACATACTAGATTATAGATATAAAATAAAGTATATATACATATATTAATTCTATCAATCTGTCGGTTGTGTATCACAATCCCACAAATACGGTGCAATGTCACGCAACAGCGGTGGAATTATTGCATGGGACGTAAAAAGTTATTGCGGTACAAGTGATCTATTGTAACATTTAGTACTCTTTGATATTTCATGGTTCTGATATGTTTCTATGGAAAGAATATTATTATTTTTTTTTATAAAGTCGTATAATGTTGTAAAATAACTTTCAAAGTATTATTCGAGATGTTAAGTGGACATTATCATTGGACTTCTGAGAAAGACTTTTTTGTATTATTTATTTTTTAAATCCTATTATTATTTCTCCTTCTTTCTTTTGTAGTTGGATTTTGTTATTTCATTATTATTATTAATAATATTATGTTGTTTTATGAAGCTGTTTGCTTTTGTATGACTTTTCGGTGAATTAACAAAATATCATGTATCAAATAAAATAGAAATCCTACCCGAAGCCGATACCTAAAGACTAAAATGGCACACCTTTTTAAAATGTATCCACCTTACATATTCTTCAAACCAGGACACAACAAACTTTACATATTTTATAGATTAAGAAATTTATTAATTAAATTTATTAATCAGATGACGAAAAGCAGAAACAATCACACAAATACGGTGTTATTCACGAAACTGCGTCGGTATTATTGCGTGGGGCATAAAAAGTTATTGCGCTAGAAACTATCTGTTGCACGAGCTACATTTGATTATTTGTAATATTTCATAAATTATTGTTAGCTAATACATAGTTAAATTAGGAGTACATAATCTTCAAATTTTATATATAGCTATGTATAGAAGTGACAGGCCATTAGATATGTTTTGCTACTCAAAGAGGTACTAGGAGGCAGGCATTTCGTAATAAGTAAAATAACAAACCTTTCTGTCAAAGGAACCCCTTATTTTGATGTCATCTTTAACAAACTAAATCATCGGTATCATAGTTTTAAGTGTCAAAAGAAAGCATTGAATGAGCTTTTACTATTATCTAAAATCAAAAAAATATATTTTCGGTCTCATAGTATAGTACAGTATAGGGGGTCTCTAGAATTATTCAAATGATTTTTTGTCTGTAGAATAAAAGTACAGTAGATAATTCATTTTAGACTTATCAAATACTTTTTCAATGGTTTTCTTTATCTATAAAACATAGAACATTACAACAAAAGATTAAATTAGCAAAACTTTACAAAATCTCATATTCATTAGACTAACATATAATTTTACTTTGTTTCAGATTCAAAAAGAGAACACTGTAATAAGACAGTAGAGATTTATGACGATGTATCATCACCACCTGTCACGCCAGAAAATTTCGGAAGACCACTTACTTGCACATATAGGTATGGCGTATATTATCATTATTATTGTACCTACATATGTATCCCATATATACATGAAAATATATGGCTACAACAAGATTCGAAATGAAAGTACTCTCAATTTTAGAAAATGTGATAACTTTCTTTGCTTGGCGCCGTGCAGCAATATCAGCATTCAGCACATATACAGGGTGTAATCGTTAAGTGTACCCAGGCGATTATAAAGTAAATGTAAGTAATATCAAATACCTTTAAACTAATATTGAAAGTACGTTATCTCATGAGTAAAAACATACCAATAAGTTTATAAAAATAAAATTAGATTCATGCAAAATTACAAAGCTAAGCGTTCCCATACATTTAGTAAGACGTTTCTAAAGACGCTATAGTTTACCTACTTTAAAAACTACTCAATAATTTGCTTTTATAAACGTTTACGTTTATATTCAATTAAGTAACTATTTAATTTTATTAATTTATTTATTTTATGCATCTCAAGTCATACTCAACATCTCTTGGAAGCCGGTCTCTTTAGAAACGTCATATTAAATGTATGAGAACGCTTATCATTGAAAATTTGCAAATTTATAGTTTTATATATATAAAGGTATTGTTGGTATAGCTTAACACTTAACGATTAAACCCTGTATATTCTTTTTAGTGACAGTATTTCTTTTCCTCGTTTCTGGAAGTGTTTTGGTTTAAATAGTATAGTGAGGCTTAACCATTTCGAGGCTGTTCTAATAGTCTTCCTTAGTAAAACGTTATTTTTATTCAACAAAACCTCTTATAATAATCAGTGATTTTCTCTTATAATGATCTGGCAATATATAACCAAAAAATATCTGAAGTCGCTAACACAAACATTATAAGTTACATTACTATCTCTCTGTCCACCCGCCTTTTAAAATAATCTTATTTCAAATTTACTGAAATTTATATATCATATCATATAGACTTGCACATAGAAACAAGAAAATATAAGACACATAATAAATACAAAGGACTGCAATCTTCTAAGTGAAAGTGCTTTCAATGGACACGAAGTACTAAATGGGGCACAAAATGTCTCCCTTGAGGAACCCCGTGCCGAAAGATTACGTTTATTTTATTTTTATTGCTCCTACTAGCATTTCATTGGAATTCTCAAATCTGCAAATGTTTTGATACCATTTTGTGTTTTGTACGAATTATGGTTAAAATTATTGGGAATTAAGATTAAGTTGAAGGTGAGATTCGATTCGAAGTACCTTAATACTAGCCGACTTTATAAACGCTGCGCGGTATCCTACCTAAACGGCAGGTTCGCCGTTTATTGTTGCAGAGCTATTAGCGGGTTCAGCAAATGTTACAAAGAAAAATAATTAAAATCGATCGCAGCGCTATCTACCGTGTCGTATTGTACTCAAATAATCAATAAAAACGGCTCAACTATCTAAGAGAAGTACAGAAACATACATGCATTCAGAAGAATTATTTATGTCCTTAAATGCAAAACGATTACATTTTTGTTGCAGGTTTAGGGCTTTTAGAGGATCTCCAAAAGACTGGATATTAAGGATAAGGTTCAAAAAATTCAAAGTGGGAACTCTTATCAATGGTACAACGTGTCATAAAGGATATATGCAGGTGAGTTTGTAGCTAATTATGATACAACTTAATCATAAAACGACACTATCTAAAGGCTCTGCTGGTGGTAAGATCCCATCGAGTGACCTGTCTGGCTAGCAAATACCCTCAGGCTGGAATTTACCGTCAATAGCGGCACCTGAGAGTCAAAGTCCCTCGTCCCATTCTTCCAATTCTTCGCATCTTATCCCGTTCCTTTCGACTTCTTTGGTGTTGCGAGAATTCATAGGCGGTGATGAGTCCTTTCCATAAGCTATCTTGCCTGCCTTTTCGTTGGGCTTATAGATAACGGGCAATTTTGAAGTATCTCAATTCGTTAATTTACGATCATGAACTGAATTGGTGGCGTATTGAAATTCGAAATATTAGATACTACATTAGAGTACAGGACAAGTTATTTAATGAGTTCTACTATTCTAATTAGTACCATTTCCTCAGAGAGGAAATGGTGCGGAATAAGTGCAGCTAACGCAAGCGACAAAGTAATTTTCTTAACTCGAACTTCGGAGGACATATAAAAAACTCATTAATAAACTCTTTTGAAAGTTCTGATAGAACGGCACCGAAGTTGTGTTTAAGACCTGGCACAAATTTTAAATTTACTAAAGCAGCACTTGTGTTCGGAAATAAAAGGTGAGCCAAGGTAATTATACTTCTAACCAAAGTTCCAACTTCTCGGGGATAACTTAGAGCGGGTTTGTGACAGTACATTGAAGGTGTAACCTTCGTGTCTACGGTAGGCAGTGACTTTTTTATGTATAAGCCAAACGAAGAGGCAGACGAGATACCTTTTTTATATAACCCAAACGAGAAGAGAGGCGAGATACCCGATAGTAAGTGGTTACTGCTGCCTACGAACATTTACAACACCATAGGAGTCGCCTATGTTCCGCCAGCTTTGAAAAGAGGAGAAAATCGATAGGATGGGATACGAAGGACGGAGAGGATGCGAAGAAGGAATCTACTGCACTACTAGTATGCGACAAGTTGCTATATACGGTAGACTCCGCCCTGATGATAGTCGCTAACCAGTCAGGTCACAGAACCTTTCCACATTAAACTACTTAAAATGAAGTACTGCAGCAGGCTTAAAAATCAAAACACAACAATTTAAGATGTTTTCGAAATCATTAAAATAACTAATAACTAAATTCTTCCCCCAACCATTTCGGCTTCTGTTTACGACCCTGGGAGTTGTAAATCAACTTAGACATGTTTGTTTATTACCCACTTAACGTTAACTAACAATCGTTTCACTTCATTAAGTAAAGGCGTGATAAGTAGTAATAACTATTTCTAATTAACGACCGTCGTGCTTTCTTGGTCTGCAGTTATTACTTTTAAAAATGAATGGACTAGGATATTTTATTACTATATCTCATTAATATTATAAATGCGAAAGTTTGTTTGGATGTTTGATAGTCGGTGAAAACGGCTAAACGATTTAGATGAAATTTGGCACACTGATAGTTTTTGACCTGATTGACATATTTACTTTTCATCCCGGTGACGGCTCCCCGTGGGATGATTTAAAGTCACCGCGTGCGAAAACCAAACGTTTTGGTTTTTTGTGTTAACCAAACGAAGAGGCTGGCGAAATACCTGATAGTAACTAGTCACCGGCTTTAAAGGGAAATGGGATGGGATAGCATGGGTAGGGTGAAAAAAGGGACTCTGGTTCTCTAGCGCATTTCCGGAACATGAAAAGTTCCTATTGACGTAGACTCCGGCCTGATGGTGGTCTCTAGACAGTAGCCAGTTGAAGAATATATATACTCCACACATATAGCATACTCAACGATGCTGTGTTTCGTATGCAAATTGGTGGTTACTGAGTATTAGAGTACAATTTGTCGGTTGTTCTTAAATTCAGCAAGCTTTGTGCTGCTGCTGCTATCTGTCGATAACAATAAGACCGACTACTAAACGTGCCCTCTGAAGCATAGAAGCGCGCATGATTGGTCACTAGCAGTCACCCATGCAGAACCCGACTGCTCCTGAGGCTAATAACGTGCATAATACACAATATATACTCGTACATGATTATATATTACGTGTTACATCAGTCAATTTTAATTCGTGATAAGTAGTCATCAACCCATTACTGTCCCACTACTGGGCTCAGTTCTCCTTCCGGAGTGAGAAGGGTTAGTCCATAGTGTACCGCACTGACCAAGTGCATATTGGTAGACTTCAAATACCTTTTGAGAGGTTTCCTCACGATGTTTTCCTTCACCGTATAGCAAGTGATAATTACTTTGTAATGTGCAAATTATTTAGAAAAG
>DWNK01000995.1:0-10133 GCA_018250315.1 Hyalothyrus neleus pemphigargyra | reverse complement strand
TATTTATTTATTCTTCATTGTATCTAAATATATCAAGTGATACAAAGGTCGGACTTAATGCCTTGTGGCATTCTCTGCGTCGACCCTGGGTGATGGTGAGAGCATGTGGTAGGTGGCAACAAAGAACAAAAAAAAACAACAAAGGAAATGAGAGAAAAAAAAATATGTATGTTACTTAATACGATTGTATGTTCTTGAATTAAATTTGTACAATATTCCAGTGACAACTAATTAAAAAGCAATGTATTGTATTCCAGTCTGAAGGGTGGATTTGTTGAAGACAAACTTATGAGACCAAAATACGACATCTAAGTTACAATATAATATGTTAATAACAGAGATTTACAGTTGGCTGTTCAAGTCTTAATGTCATAATGTCATAATGCTTTTGATTTGTCTCTTTCAAAGCTCATATGCTTCATTATGTCTAGACGTAGCCAATGGCCTCATCCTTAAGGTGTTTTATGTCTGTCAATCTATTATATCTTTATAATCACTTTATTAGTAAAAAAAATATTGTGTGTACATGCAAGCATTTGACATGCATGTGTGTGTTGTCTGTTAGTCAGTCAGTGTTATTTTACTTTTATATAAACAGAACTTGAATAAAACTCAATATTTCCACTTACCCCTGGCACTTTGATCATGTAGACCTGACTGTTATAAATTGACCCATTGGGACTGCATCTTAGCGCTAACACCTTTATAGTTTTACCTGGCAAAGTCTCATAATGTTCCACAAGTGCCGCTATAAGCATCCTTAGAGGCCAGCCAGGGTTCTCCCCATTGCTTGGATCAGCAAATCCAAGGTATATTTTGTCTGTATCAAGACCTACATTAACATCATCTTTAGTTATATGCTTAGCTAGCGGATCAACGCTTATATTTGATTCTTCTTTAGTAACTATGAAGAAACTCTTTTGTTTTTGGGGTAATGCTTTAAAACCTTCACTGATTTTTTCTAGTTCTTTATCAGGGAAGTAACCTTTGGCAGTCTTAGGTTTCTCATCCAGGTACATTGTTGGTTGACTAGGGCAAGGGAATGTAAACCAGTAGTAATAGTTGAATTTTTTGAGATCCTGAAATTATAAATTAATAAACTTTGAAAAGACTGCATAACATTAAAGAAAAGATTTTGTGAAGGGCTAGCTTTCTACATAGCCATATCATAGTTGGCTTGTTAGATATAAAACAATTATCATTTTTTTGTTTCACCGCAAAAAATGCTTCAGAGTAAATTTGGGTATGGCGGTTATATATTTATTCTACTACCTATCAATTTTAAACTGAATGTTGTTTGAATAGTGGTTAAGAATTGCAGTCTTGGCAAAATCATGTGGATGTTAGTGCCTAATTATCATTTGGATTGTCCATGCAGGAAAACATTGCGAGGAAACATACATTCCTGCAAGTTTCCCAAAAAGTGTTTTTTTAGTATGTGTAGTCTACAAATGCATTCTTTGCCAGCATGGAAGACTGTCTTAAGATTAAGATTAGAGCATCTTAATACTTCTCATTTTGAGAGAAGACACAAGTCTGGGAGTAGGACTATAATTCAACAATGATACCCTGAATTTAATGAATATGACACGTAAAATAAAAAAATTCTCATTTAATATGTTTAATTCAAGTAATATTCGTTATAAACGAAATACAAATACTTACAGCAAATGAGAGTATGACGAAGTTGAGCAACAGGCCAGGGTTCTCAATCCATGTTTTCTGTCTTATATTAAACCATACCACTTCACCAATACTATTAAGAAACAGTGCTTTGTCGAGCTCTTTAAAGCTTTCCACAGTGTTCTTGTTCATAATTGTCCCTACAACGTTGATATGAAATGGCTCAGCTTGTGGCTCTCTAAAAATATTTTAATAAATATCATAAATATCACACCCATATAAATGTCCAATACATATTATACTCTATACACATTGTTATAGATTTATTTAAATCAATTCTCACTTGTTTTACCAGTGAAGGAAAACGTGTGGAAACATATAAACCTGAAAGTTGTACTATATATTCTTAAACATGTGTTACATGTAAAAATACACACTTTGTTAGTGCAGATTTTGGCCTAATCATTCTCAATCTGAATAGTAGCAGCAGGAACAGTAATTACTATTTAACTAACTACTTCTATAATTTGTGTTCGTTTACTTTTGGAAAATGAATTCCCTCTAATGTCTACCTTTAATTTAATTGTTTTAAGTGATATTATTTTGGGGGAATAGTTGTAAAACGCCTATTCCCACTTCAACCACAAATTCGTGCAGTTCCACTTTACATCTATCCCTAAGTTACAGAGACTTTATCATTAATCAATAAACAAATATGACTTTGTTTACAAAACGGAATTATTGATTACTACCTTTACAGATAAAATATCAACTATAACACAATAATATACAGACGTACGTATTAAATGAGGTTCCGTCAACCTCAAACACAGTTTTAATATCATCTCGATAAGAAAATCGCCCATAAATTTCTTTTGAACTATCATTGAGTCTAGTTACATCCAGTTTGTCTTCTGTAAAAGTATGCCAAAACGATGGGTGCACGAAGGACATAAACGGCACATATTGAATAATCTCCGCTTTCTTATTTGAAGACATGTTTTATATAAAAGTAGATAGCAGATAGTTAAGTTGGTCGCGCAAAATTCTCAAATTAGGTTTACAGGTTCACGATCACAACAAAACAAGTCGAAATAAAAGACCAACTGTCAGCTGTCACTGTCACGTTCACGAAACCAAAACGCCAATGTCAATGCCATTGTTATTGATTAAATCATAGACTTAGTACATATGACCAAAGAGTATAATACTATATATTATAAAGGAAGATACGGCTATGTCTATGGATTAAAAATCGCTACAATCTACACAATGATCTACAATCATCTTTCAGTCAGTCTTTTTCTAAACATAAAATGTATTAATGCTCCCGAACTAAGCAACACTTAACGCCGAAAAGGGACCTTTTTTGTTCCTTGAAATGAAATAATGCGCTCTTATCTTATATGATAGTTTTATCACATTTTGTTATTTAAAACTTTTTTTTAAAATACTAGAGTAAGGGATATTGTTAACACAATAGCAAGTCTGAAGTAGAGATGGGCAGAAGATGTAGCGCGAATTAGTCCCTGTTCATTGTCACCGATCCCTATCGGTGGACCAAAAGTAGAAGAGTGTTAGAAGGACGACCGTGTTGAAATACACGAGGCAATGGCCGCCTACGCTGTCGTTGGGTGAATGACATCAAATCTGGCCCCATCTAGATGCGAGTGGCACAGGACATGGAATAATATTGAGGATGCCTATGTCCGGAATCGGGTTATATAGAAGCTTTGAATAGGCATTGCATTTTTTAAAATTAAATAATCTAATGATGATTTAATACATCGGGAGATTTTTACAAGAGTACATGTTATGTTTCTTAAAATTTTAAACAAATTACGTGCGATCGTCAACAACGTCAAACAAAAAGAATTCAGTGAATCTTTACAAAAATGATGTCAAGAATATAAATAGTTTATAAACTCTATTCGTTTGATATTAATAATTTTTGACTTGAACCTTTTATTTAATGTAGATTTGCAATTATTCTTTGGATAGAAATATCGAAATTACTGTGAGTAAATAATGTGAGTATTACAAACCTTTGTATGAATTTTTTTATCCTCATACTTTGGTTTCACAATTTCTTTAACTTTAGAATAATTTATGATGTATATGTAATAACTACATAAAAGTACATTGGTCTCCGTCCCATCTTCTGGTTAAGGCATACATATATTGGTTCACTACACATTAGGCAGTCATGGTTGGAGTCTACTGTTAATAATAACTTGTTGAGGTGCGGCATCTGACAGACAGACACCTTCCAAAAACATATAATATATTATTTTTATCATTCTTTTGTGGTGAATCTGTCGGCCTAGCCTCGGAAACTGGGGTTCTCGTGATACACACTGCCCCGAGGGGTGTGAATATGCACTGTAAATTATTATTCACTCTTTCCCTTCAAAGGCGTTGTAGATTTGACGACTCCTCTGATAGTGCAAATTTCCATAAGCGTGATTACTTACCATCAAATAGCCCATCAGCCTCGTTAGGCTTTCACATAATATTAGGAACGATATAACGATGAAGTTATATTTTCAGATTTTGTGGAATTATTCGTTGTCTATAATGACATTGGCTATAAATTCTAATGGTATTACAAGAGATAAAACTACTCCGAAGTCCTTATGTTCTAGTAATACGGGCTCAGGTGGCTTATTCAAAATGAATAGTACTGGGAAAGACAGTTGCTCCAGTAGTAAGGGAAATAACCCAAATAAGATTATAGATATGAAATCACCTTATTTTGCTAATGACCAAGTACAGCTGTTAAGTCGGACAGAAAAAAAAGCATTTCATAGAAAGCCTATAGATACCGTTTCGTCATTTCCGTTAGCTGTAAGCGTATACAAAGCTAATTCTGATGAATTTAAAGCAACAAAACGGTGTAATAAAAAGGTGAAAAAATCTGTTTTAACCCTTCCAAATGACCCGGCGCCAATGCCTAAAACTTATACGGTAAGTGATTTAAATGATTCCGAATGTTTTGCTAATGATGGTAAAACTAATAAGCAAAAAAAACGCCGTTCGGTACAACGTAACAAAAAACCTCGTACAAAGGAACGGGCAATGGAGTATTACGATAGAGATGCTCGTTTCTGTTCTCAATTAAATATTAATTTAGACTGCAGTTCTTCAGAAATTGTAAACTTTACTGGAGACGGAGAAAGAGTATCAAATCTAGCATACCAGTCTAATAATTCAGTAAACGGCAACAATGATCCTCATGATGTATGGGTTGTGTTAAGAAATATAAACAAGTTTCAATTTAGACCCTCGCCTCCTGAATCACAAGAAAGTGTTGTACCCTTACGAAAAAGAAAACCTTTACTCAGGAAGAGCCATAATCAGAATGACACACGGTAAGGAACGTAGAAAATAGGTATGCTTAAGGAAAAAGTATATCTAGTTCTGTGTGCACTTAATCCTTTGTATTTATCCTGTTTTAGAATTATAGAAACGTGCCATACAGAAAAGTTCGCCTATATATCGAGTTTTGAAATTGACAATAAGAGTCAGAACAGTTATTCGCCCTCGTCCTCGTCCCCCAGTTGTGATCGAATTACTGTAATCGATAAGCAGGATGAACAAGATGAAATAATGCAACAATTCAGTCAAAAGATTTTTGGCTCAAATTTGCAACGTAAAGTAAAGAATAACGTAACTCAACTTCGGACGAAATATAATTCTCGACTGAAGGATACTAAAGTTTCGCAAAACAAAAAAATTAAAGATGAGAAACAAACCCCAGCAAATAACCGGCGAAACGTATCAAAACCAGACGGAGATAATGTTCCTACTTTTAATAAAAGTTTATTTGCATTAGAGCGTCGGCCAGTTTGCTACGATGACATCTATAATGAAAATCAAACACGGGCCATTGAAGAAACCAATATTTATGACGGCATCAATCGATCTGGCGATACATGTAAATATAGTAATGAAACTGTCATCAATTCAAGGTGTAATAAACATTTTAATGTGCCGAAACCGAAAGGTAATTCAATAAAAACCTGTATTCTTTCAGCTTCATTTTAATAACTTAAAATTATACCTATTCTGAAAAATGTTTCAGATGATTCAGAGAATCAAATGAATGGCATAACTAAAGTAATATTAGGTAAAAGCCAAGATATAACTTCTTCGAAATTATCATACCCTCCAAAGATCTTAGGTTTGACGTTGCACAATACCAGTATACCTAAACTGACACTAACTGAGATTAAAAGACGTCTTGCCAACCTTAGATTTCCCATAGTTATATTAGGAAAGGATCAAATAACGAATCGTGGTATAGATGTTGAAGATTATGACCCACCTCAGTTTAATGGATTAGATCAAAATGTTTGGCCGTTTATGCTTGAATGGTCAAAAGAAAATGTTTCTCATAATAATCAGTGCAGAGAAAATGAAGAAATAGTAAACATCAAATCAAAAATCTTAAAAGCCAAACAAAAAGTCAGGCAACCCCAGGGTGACTTGTCTAATTATAATAATGCGTTGAAAAACGCCGAAGAAACTAATAAGATAAAAAGTATTAATTTTCTGTTAAATAATAGACATACACAACAATTCAATAACGAAGTTCACGTTCAAGTCCCATTACGTAAAGCTAAACCAATTAGTATTTTAAAAACATACAAACAGTTTTTAAACAAAAGTAATACACCGACAACAGTTAGAGAAAGTAATTATAGCCATAACATGGGTCACCAAATAGTACAGAAGGATAACACTGATGGCAAAACAATAACAAAAAATAAATGTAATCAAATTGATAAACTCTCCACTACTTTTGTGATATTAAATAAAGTTTCAAAGAAAACCGTTGACAATATACATGTGAAAAAGTCGTACGCATCACTTAGACATCCATGGGCGAAAGGCAAATGGGCCAGTGATTTCATAGAAAATATTATTCAGAAGATCAGAAGTGGAGTATACTATGGTGATGATCGAAGAGAAATTGAGAAGAAAATGAGTAGGTCTAAAATACTTTTTTTTAGATATCACCTATAACACATTACTTTATATTATTAAATTTGTTGTTTTAGGCTGCACTGAAGTATCTACTCAAACTGATATACATATTTTAAGAAATGCAAGTAGTCAAAATAGTGTCGACGTGGATTTTGAATCAAAGCTAATATTAGGCAAAAAAGACGACCCTATGAAAAACATACCTGGATTCGATAAAACTCTTAATACATTAGAAATAGAATCGATAAATACAAGTCAAATTGCTGTTAAACATTGCGTTACTAACGTTATAATCCAATTTGACATTAAAATAATGGCAGAATCGAATGATGTGATGCATAATAAAAACGCCTTGTTGTGCACTCCAATACATGTAGAAGACAATCAAGAAAAAATATTTAAATGCAATACAAGCATCCTCAATGCCATTTTACCCGCAGAATTATGTAGTATAATACCTACCATGATGCGAGACATATTAGATTCCAATAAAGAGTTATACCTACCTATCATGAATGAGGAACACGTCAATAAATTAACAACTATATCAGATTTTACAGCATTTGAAAGGTCTAAAGTAATCATGGCTCCGATTTCACCAGTAATGATATCTGAAAAAATACGACCAATGCTAAATGGATGGTTCTCATCCACTGTTTCAAATCATAAGCTTATTACAAAAATAAATTTGCATACAATTAGTATCGACTCTACGACTAATCTAATTCCAAGACTGAATGCATCATTGTTATGGCAGGACGGTGAAAAGTTAGTAATTTCACTTATGAGTATAAAGCATTTTAATGGATTTACCAATGCAGTTGGAAAAGTAAATCAAAGTAAAAATTGCATGGCATTGCAACCCTACGAATCAAAGAAAATGAGTGTTATTCCGTCTCTTGGTTCGTTTAACACAATTGACTTTATGAAGAACATCGTTGACAAAATGAATATAAATAAGCTTTTACATACGAACACTTTTAAAGTTACGTTCTATGTTAATATTTGTAACAATAATATTATTATCAGACCTGTAATAATTCCTCAAATTAAAACCCAAAATGCTTCACCCATTACTCCTATTAGTAATGTTCGGGTGATTTCACTATTTAGCGCATTCACCAAAATGAATGAAATTGCGGCTAAAACTTTAAACGGATCAGTGCAAACTGATATACAAAAAATAGAAACAAGTATCACAACCGACAAAACCAAAACTGATGTGCGAAAGAAAGGGCAACCGATTAAGATACTGAGAAAGAAAAGTTATGTTAAATGCTACAGAAAATGTAATTCTATGTCTAGCATTTCAATTTATAAATGTACTCCACTGAACAGAATAGCAAATTTAGATGACTTTTGTCAAGCTCTCGGCTCAAACTCTTTAAGTAGCGTTTTAGACGGATGTCTGGATCGAAAAATTTTAAGGGCATTATCAGAGGTAATTATTTTGGAAAAAATAACTGTAACTTTGTAATAATTAAATTTGGAGTATGAGTATTTTCTCTAAATATGATTTTTATTTATTTAAAATAATAAATTTTAGATGAAAAATTGGATCAGTGAAATAAGCCCGAAGCAAGCTCTGCTCATTTTGCTTTTGATGAATAAAAAAGACACTCCAAATCTGATTCGTTTTAGACCCGTTCTATTACAAGGGATTGCTGTAAATAGGATCACTAGAGCCGTTGAACTTGACACGGAAATTGAAGTAATCGAAAGAGAAAATTTTAAGTTACAACAGGTGCCAAATATTTTTTTTACCTATCTCAGCTTGCTTGCAGTCATATTTTCATTTCATTCTACATTCATTTTAATATTGTCTTTTAGCAGTGCGAAGGAATATCCTATTTATCGGCCTCTGAGGAAAATCAAGACACTCTCTTGGAAGAACTTTATTGGATAGCAAAAACCACTGTAAATCATTTTTATTAATTTAGTCAGGGACTAGCTAGTATGCGCTTTTAAATTAAGAAACAAAAATTAGAAGGGTTGAAAAATTGATTAAAATCCAATATTTTTAAATTATATAAGCCAGAACGGATTTTTTTAAGATGTCTAAACGTGAAACTTTACATCAAGCTTGTTTGCTTTGTTCAAGTTTGCATGCAAATTAAAAAATCTTTTAATTTTTTATTTAATAATAAAAAACAAGTAGGTATTTATGATATACTTACTACAAGATAGGTGGCTTTGAGTTATCACAGACTACAAATATTATTGCAGGCTTCTGATTACCAGAAAACTTTCGACGAGTCTTCAGAAAAGCTTTTAAAATCTCTACTAGCGAAAAGAAAAAAATTGAACCCCTCATACCTTCGAGTGATGGCGCGCTATGTAGGTTTGGGATTATTGACACCTGCAAAATGAATTCACTTACCTAAAATGCCCAATGTCACTGACAAATGGTTTTGTTCATTTTGTGTAGCGTTATTTGTACGTATTTGTTTTTATGAATTTGTTAATTATTTATTTTTATTAAAATTTGCTTTGATTTTTACTTAACATTTTTAATAAATAATTGTTAATACAGATAGATTCGTTATCGTTGGATCAGATATTTAATGTTGGAATATTGTTTATTACCTTCTAAGCTGTAGTTTTGGCACCTTTTAGTATATTTTATCTAATTCAGTTTAGTATATTTATTACAATTTAAGATCACATTTTTTCACAAAGATTCAATGAACTGGTTCAATTCTGCTAAGTAGTACCGTCGGTGGTACTAATGGGAATGGAATTTTCCACTAGTACCACTATTTTAAAAGTGGTATTAGGGGTTGACGTATCTAGAGAAGTTACGTTCCAAGCCGTGAAATCAATTCTACTCTTAGTTTTAGAATTTTTAGTCCAGTACAAGTTACGAATCACGATCAATATATTGCGTATTCAATATATATTTTTTTATTCGGACGATACGTGTTTTCATCGTTTTGTATGAAATCGAGCCATGGACTGAGTGACTTGAGTGGATATTAATTAAAAAATAGGTAGGTTTTAATTTTTTTTATTGGTAAAAGTCTTTCACTTTTGCGGTGCACTCTGATTTGAGCTCTTGGAATCGCGCATTGAAGCTGACCGCCTGCGTTTGATCTCTTCCTGGCGACGTACCTGCACAGATAAAATATAAATTAATTTTTATCAAAGTAATTTAATTACTGTCTTTCTTCGCGGGTTTTTAACAAGACATATTATAGTAATGATAATTACAAGTCACATTAGTGCAATTTGCAATAGCACAGAATTTATTGGCCAAGATGTTTTTTGTACCAGATAGTAAAATAATTACTTTTATAGTGTGGATTTCCATATAACATAACATTGTGACACTATTATGCACAGTACTACAGTAGTATATTACAGTATTACCCATTCACTCACTTCCATACTGTTATAATATATCAATGGGGGAAAACGTATTTACTGTAAGTAGCAAAAACCTAATTTTTCAATAGATATCAAAAAGTATTTAAATACCAGAAAAAATCATAACTTAAAAACGAATAGTAACAGAAAGACTT
>DWNK01000994.1:0-10136 GCA_018250315.1 Hyalothyrus neleus pemphigargyra | reverse complement strand
TTACAATTGTAGGATTCGTCATATTTCACCGTTGTCTTGGAAGCACTTAAACTGGACTGCAGAGCTCAAGGGAAGTGTCTGATGGGTGCCACTGAGATGGGTCAACTTGCCATGGAATATCTTGACGATAGAAAATTCGAATTCGGTAAACTAGAGAAGGAGATCAAAGCTAACATGAAGGAAAGAGAGAGAGCGCTTAAATTAGTTCGGAGAGAGGTTGCATATCTAACGGATTCATTCCCTAAATTGATACGTAAAGAGGTAATGGATTTAATTGTACTTTATATAACTTTGAATAAGACAATGATTTTTGGAGAGTGTTTTTAAAAGTATTATATGATGCGTTACACCTACAAAATAGGAAATTCTACTGTTCTAATATCATCCATACTTTCCATATTAATATTAAAAATACGAAAATAACTCTGTCTGTTACGCTGTCACGGCCAAACTGCTGGACCGAACGTAATGAAATTTAATATGGAGATAGTTTGAAGTATGACGACGAACATAGGCTACTTTTTTTTTCAAAAACTAACCCTATGAGTGTGAAATGGGGGTTGAATCATTATATAAAGTTACACTTTTACGCGAGTGTAGCCGCGGACGGAAAGCTAGTATCTAATAAGTATGGGGTCAAAATATTTAAATTAATAATAAGTATTATTTCTTCACCTCTCACTGAATACAATGTTCCATGTCCACACAACTTTTATTATTTTACAATGCAACAAGCATCGAAGTAGACTCCGATGGCTGCGTCCATGCGCATATCAGCAGTGTATGCAACAAAGTTTCATTGGTTACTTATTTATGCATTGATATACCCGAGATGCCTAAGAACTTAGGTAAATGTTGAAAACTTTCGTGTTTATGTGTTCCGTGTCTCCTGTCCTTTCTATTATTCTACATGTCTATAATATTAAAGACATATAAACGAGTTATTTTTTTCTTGTGTATAATTTTGGATGACAGATTTTTGTATAAGCCTAACGAAGAGGCAAGTGGGCTACCTAATGATAAGTACTTACCGCCGCATATCGACATTTGCAACATCAGAAGAGTCAAATAATGCTTGCCAGCTTTGAAATGAAATATAGGATTTACAATGCATGTCCACGTCCATCGGGACAACGGTAGACTCCGGCTTGAGGGTAGTCGCTAGCAACCTTAGCGAGTATCACAGCCAGTCAGGTCGCACGACGTATTGACATAGTGTGTTTTATCCCGTAACTTAGTAACCGTATGAAAAATTTAAAGTGGAAAAAAAGTGCAATTTGCTCCAACAGACATTTACGGAGAGTAATAATAGCGAAAACTCTGCTATATTCAATCTAAACATGTAGCTTTAACTTAGTGCACTCAAGATAATGAAAGGTAGTTCAGTCCAGAGAGTTCATGCTAAACTTAATTCCTATACTTGAAAGGACATGCATTAAATAACGTAATGTCCCGCTGAATAGTACCTTTAGTATTAGTATAGCGAGGATACGTGAAATACATTTTGGAAATTTCTCACGTCGCCCTCAAATGAAAGCCCACACTCAAGCTTGTAATTATTCGTTTTCATTCTAAACTATTTTAACGGGCTGCAATTATGTGTGTGGTGTGGCTACATTTTATATAATATAAAATGTAGCCACACTATTAATAATTTAATCAATAGCTTAATACTCGTATATACAAATTTTCGTACTTCTGAGTTCAGTAATGACGAAGTTCTATACTAACTCTTAATCCCCATTCTACCCCTTTAGAGGGAGAGTTTTCTAAAATCCTTTCTTATCAGTCGTCTCCTACTCATGAACTAACTCCATGCCGAATTTCATCTTCATAGGCCTGGTAAATTTTTACATATGATTTAGTCAGCAATGACCTTTCGCTTTTATACATATATATTGATATGAATATCTATCTATACCTACACACGCAAAGTAACGTCCGATTCTATTAACTACACACATACTCAATTTAGATATGTAATAGTGTACTGGTTATTTCATAACATTAATTATAATTTGTAAGAGCGGAGACTCCTACTACAGGTACTTTGTAAAGGTCGCTCTAGTCTCTTTATAATGTTGTACCTTGTAAAGTAAATAAATACCTTATAAAGTGAATATAGAATTATTATAAACATAGCATATCCTAACGTACCTAAATATAAAAATATTAACATCTATGGGAATATAAAAGTTGAAAATGCATAGTCTGCATTGAATATAAGGACTTAAAAACATGGCTGAATTTCTTGCAGGAAATAGCCAATCTAGATGACTTATACGAAGATGAAGATGAACGCAGCCATCACTCTGTGCACTGGGAATTGGAAGAGGTTATGGGAATCTGCAAGCGCCTGCAAAAAGCTACTCTTGTATCTACATTTGAGCAAATTATTCTAAGGTTAATATTACATTGTCGTAAACATGTCTACCATTGAGTTACAAAACCTTAGTTACACATTTAGTGACTCAATAACCTCGAACTATCAAGGAAGATATGAGCATATTTACATATATGCAGTGACAGATGTGTTAAGTAATACTTTTACATAAATCCTAAATTATACTTGTATTGTATGACAAATATATTCGATTCAAACTTTTTCAGGAGTAAAATGGTCTGCTGAGTTATTCTACTAAAAGTTGTTAAGTAACTACATATATAGAAACATGCTCTTTGACATTATTTCTCCCAGAGACGTCGCGATAGGAAATTGGAAAGTAGTCGACAAAATTGAATGATAAAAATTCCAAGTTTTAAATCAGAAGACGTGTTGGAAGGTATTTTATAAAGTTTATTTAATTTTGTAAGGTTGAAGGAGCAAACATATCAGACGGAGCGTCTGAAGATGCAACTGACTTTGAATAGTGCAAAACGTAATTCACTCATTGAGGACCGGAAACACGCTATCTTGATGCTAGATTCATTAAAGAATGTTGGCCAGGAGAGGACGGCGCTGTAAGTAATTAAATCTAAAACATATAAATAGTTAAAGATAAATTAATTCATAACTATGTTCTTCGTGTTTGTCAACCATTTTGTTAATTTTTCTTTTAATATGTATAGTCAAAGAGATATACTACAACAACTTTATGCATACAAAATATGACATAATAGAAATGAATGTGAAACTCAGATGTTAGATTTGTATAATTATGTATGCCAACCGAATGCGAGTATTAAAAACTCGTCAACGAGAACATATAATTTTGTGTTCATCTATTGTAGGTGCTTAGGTTTTTATAAGGTAATTTATCTGCAATAGGATGTTGCAATGCTGTCCTGGAGGGTTACTACCATGTACTCCATCAGTATTATTATAATCCTGTAGTAACTCCCCTGGTGGTCGGCCAGTTTGAAGTGGGAACAGGGAGTCTCGCTCTCAGGAGCATAACGGAACACAACAGGTCGCTATCGTAGTCTCCGGCCTGACACACGAGTGGACCTTACCACCAGAAAAAAAAAATCAAAACAGAGTGTTAAGATAAATGTTGGAATCATGGGCGTTGCATCGAGGTTCTATTACATGTTTCAGTGGACGTCGCGATGAAAGCTCCCACGTATAATTACAATCAATGCTTTATTTTATTATTATCATCAAATAACATATTCCTAGGAATCCGTTCGCGATTTCCATAAAGTATTAAATAAATTAAATATTAGCTCCTGTCGAAGCTCTCGCTATTTAATCTCGCAGATTAGGTACTTCTTTATAATACACAAATAAACTGAAGATTTTCTTCCCGCAAGGAAAAGTTTAGATTGCATTGAAAGATTTCATGTAATATTTGTATCTTCCTACAAGTTCAATCAAGTAAATGTTGCAATGCTAACCCGCAAAGCTATAAAGACTTACCCGACTGTGTAAATACTGTAGTACTTGCAGGTCGTCAATTCGCTGAACTTTCTAACTGAAAGTAGGTTCTTTAATTCTTTTTAACCGACTTCCAAAAAGGAGGTTTTGTGTGTTATCAGAACTCCGGCGTTAATGGACAAATTTAATATTTTTTGTCATCATTAAAGTCGGTGCTAATTTTAAATGCAATTAAAAATTGCAATTTAAGCAATGTCATTAGCGCCGACGTTATGACTATCTAATTAACAAATCCTATTTCAGTTTTACTTCGGAGTTATTGGAAGTCGGTTGGTTGTTTTTTTATTAAAAAGTTTTAACTATGTTCTACTAGTGCCCGAGAATGTTTGAAGTTGTGAATATTGTTTGTTAGCTTTGTGTAGTTATTGGAAGTTGGGTGGCAGGGACTTCAATACCTATCGATTTAACTTTATGTTCTCCGAAGCATACGTGACAGTCCTTGTTTAACTTTATTTATTGCCATATAAATAAAATAAAATAAAGCATAATTTAATATTTTACAATATGTAATCATTTTACATTTAGTTTAGTTTATTTCAACTTATTGAAATATGAGCGTTTATCCTACTTCTGATTTATAATGATAAGGTTCTATTGGGTTTTTGTACGAAACCCTAAAAAATGGTAAGTCTGATTAAAATAAAATCTAATGAATAATGTATAAAATGATTTCCAAGTGATTATGCAAAAATTTGCAAATATTTTCAATAATGGCTAAAACAAATTAATATGAAACATGTCATTTGCCTAAATTTGTAATGCAAATCATACACATAATTTTGCTCATTTTAATTATTGTTTTGAATTGGCTGTTCAGTAACTATTGATGTCGGTTTGAAATATCATTCGCCATATTATGATAAGGTCACATCGTAGCCAACTGGCTACGATGTGACCTTAGCGAGCACTCTCAGGCCGGAGTTTTCGCCAAGATTCGGTAGTGCGCTTCCGAACCAGATTCCCTCTTCCCACCTTTCCCAAACGGTTGCGGTGCCTCGGTCAACGCATTCCCAGGGCCTGTGGGTTTTCAAGGCGTTGCTGCGTCCTCTGAGCTCGGCCACGAGACCCGCACCTTGTTCCGTGGAGCGCGGACATGTATTATAATTCCGTCTTTCCCTTCAAAGCCGGCGATGCATTTGCAACACCAGAGTCGATCTCTGGTGTTGCAAATGTTCATAGGTGGTGGACTGGTGGTCATTACTTTCAATCAGGCACTTTATGCATAAAAAAAATAGGCAGTCGCAGAAAAATATCTTCAGATCAAGATTGACAAGTAGGTATTAGATAATACAAATTTATAAATCGACCCCCCCTACCTCATCAAGGATCCCAATTATTTGGAAAATTTAAATGCTGCTTGCCATGCAAGGAATTACACAGAATCTGAGTTCATAATCTAATTAGCGGTAAAAAGCAGCGTGCTTTCGCTTGACGACTGCGACTCGTCTCTGTTATCATTTTGAAAATAATTAATTGATACTTCCAGCGCAGCGGCAATAATACTAACAGTAGAAAAATAGTTGTAGTATTATCCATTCCACATCCGCCAAATGTTATTAGATATAGGTTAATCAGTAGATATAGTTCGTCTGGGGAGATGCTACCGCACTCATTTGCATCGTAAAGCGTATTTTTGTGTTTCGGTGGAAAAGTATAGATGTCCGCTTATACATGAGGCCTTAGTCCTCAGGACTGACGCAGCTGTAATTGACTACGGATAAGAATCCTACTCCGGATTGGTTACTACAGACGTCTATGGGCGGCGACAGTGACTTGCATGCTTTTGCTACTACAATATAAAAAAAAACTTAACCTTCTACAAAAAGCATTCTAATGAAACATCTAACGGGGTGTGTGATCCCTTATACGTATAATTATATGAACTCTTCAAGCCAAAAGAATACTAACTATTTTCTTAGCAAGCGCACCAAACATATAAAAGAAGAAAGAAGACATTTGGACACGTGGCTTTTATTTAAATATCAAATAAAAAAGTTATAGTGATAACTGCATCTCCAATCACATAGACTGGCAATCGCATTGACTGTTTTTTTTATGCGATTTTTAGATATTTAATACTTTAAACTTTATTACAATCCAATATGTTAATAATATTCTATTCCTATACCTTAAGTACCTGATAGTCTATTCCTATACCTTAAGTGCTAAGCTATTTCCGGAATATGAATCTACGTAGGTTCATTCGGCGTTTGTGTGGGTAAATCATGCCCACACGCCCACACACCCACGCTCGATTTAAGCTTACCTAACTGTAAGCTTTCGTACTAGTTCCTAGTAATGGAGGTTCAATATAATAATAGCTTGTCGTAGTTATTCGACACGCTTTCATGAGATATAAGTACCAAACGCACATGGAGCCCCGACATAAAAAAGTAAAAAAAAAGTAAATAGAAGTTTTTCCTCCCTGTACCACCAGACTACTATTATCAACTATCTATCTATTTTTAATATATTTATTAAAACTCTTTAAATGAAAGCATGTCATTTTTTGTGCGCACCTTTGTCACAATACCTTTCGAAATATGTGATTTATAATTTTGTTATTCAATAAAATTGTCCACCATTTTTCTCATTGTCATTGGAATTATAAAACTACTATAACTATTTACGTTAGATATCCATGTTTCTGTCACGGAAATTTGTATGTGCAGTGTGCACCAAATCTCTATTTAATCGGCCCAGCAGGCCGACCACGTAACTCGATCCACAACAACAACATAAGTTTCAATTAAAAGTTTACCACAGTCTATTTATTTACATGTCAATATTATCAATAGAAATTGTGATTACAATTACAATTAAATAGTCATAGTTAATCGCAAAGCTATAATTTAGACAGATTTCACATTGAAACTTATGTTGCTGTTGCGGTCGAGTTACGTGGTCGGCCTGCTGGGCCTGGGACAATATGACAATAGGCTTATTAGAACGAAATAACAATATTTGACTAACTAACCAAGGCATTCTTGTCAAATCGATTAAAATTATGTGAAACATAGAAGCCTGCATAATGCGTTGATTAGTCACTAATTTACCTACAATATGCAACAAGCTAACAAGAATTATTAAGGTAATGTAAATGTTTATCTAGAAGTATTCAACAGAAATAATTAAACATTGGTACTAGACATGATAAGCATTTCAATGCTGTTCACATTGAGTAAGTACGTGTTACAACGGATTGTTGCTTTACATGAAATTTCCACGATTGATATTGATAAGCTGTAACGTTACAACATCATAATGAGAGTTCAGGAAAACATTACAAGTGATGAGTATCCTAAGAATCATACGAATTAGGATGACATCACACTTAACACGATAAAAATGGATGCAATATTGTGTTACATCATCAAGACTACAGATATTCTTGAAACATAAGGCAGGACGAGGCACTTAAACACATTTTTAGTAGTTTACATTTCAGTTTTGAATATGGTATTTGGTATTTACTATTTATACGTTAGGGAAAATGAAATTTGATGATGGTGATTAAAGACGTGATATATTTTGGCTAACATAAACCTTTTGATAGGAAGAAGTATCTATTTCAAAGAATATCCCGAAAATAAGTGCCAATGGGGAACGTAAGAAATACTAACGAGTTTATTTAAAACTTTTCAAACGCTTCTTTTGCTCATAAACTACGTATTTCGTCATCGCATACATGAGAGGTCATAAATATTCAACATATATGAAATTAAATCCGATGAAAGTTGCAATCTCAATCTCATCAAATCGTTTAACAAGTTTTGCCAACTAAAATTGCCAGTCGCATTATCAGATTACAAAGCATTTTGCTGTCTACTGCATTTACTCCATAAAGTCTGGCAGTCACTGTGCATCGTAACAAATCATTATCATAATCCGTAGCCATCCATTGCCCAGTCGGCCAGTTAATTGGTATGTCTGCGCCGATGACCTCGTTGGAGGCCGGGCGTGGACTCTGCAAATAGACCGAGTTAGGACGCACCCACTAGGTCTCGAATGCCTGACAATCTTGATCTGATTCATATAACCACTGTGGGTCGATTAAGATTAAAAACTGTTTATCAAATGGCAGGCTTGTATACGTATACGAGTATTGAAGATGGATCAATGGGCAGACCACGTAAGCGAAAGTGGGGTGGAAGAGTACTCGAGTGAAGGCCTGAGAATAGCATGCATTGCTTTGAATATGAATCGATAGCAGGCAGATGTGGATGTATACTACATCCGATACATAATAGACAGAAAATAATAATAATAAATCCCTGAGATTCCGTCATCACTTAATTACTTGCAAGTTAAAATAATTAGCTATTACCTAATTTTATTGCAAATTTCAACTTAATTACAGTCTATTAAAAAATGCTTCGGAATCATTAGAGTATTAAGTAATTTCGAAATATACTGAACCCCTTTGGAATATTTTTAACCTGTGTTCGACTTTGTGTTGACGGATGTCGACGGCAAAGCGGAAACCACTGGCCTGGATTTAAAAGGGATTTTCATTGTGAACTTGTTAGGGAAGCCGCTTGCGGATCCCGCGGGTAAATGCCCTGTTGCATAACACTGCTGAGACTTTAAACTTTCATAACGATCGGTAAAGGCATAACTAACTGGCTGTATATTACCAAGGGACAATGATAACTTTGTACAATTTCGTAACAGCGAAGTTGGAGGTCGCATACATAACAAAAGTATATGCGTAACGACGCAACTAATTACACCACTGAAAATTTGCTGTAAAGAATACTATACTGTTAATGTACGGAATATAATGCTCACGCTTAGACGATAGTATAAACAGATGAGCTGTAATTAAATGTGGAATCACGACCTATACCAACAGGAAGGACCGATCCAGGAACATACATTTATAACAGTTACAAGATAGAATATTAGTCAAATTTTATAGCTTTATGTTTCAATGTTGAAGTTAAATCGATCAATACAAGTATTTTTACTAAACATTTTATTAAACCGCTGAATAAATGTTTTACAATGATGTAAATAATGTTAATCAAGCGCAAATTTTACTTAAAATAATTAATGTAAAATTCTGTTATAATAAGTAAAGTTTGACAAAAGTGTGTACAGAATTTGAATTGTTACTACATTTTTTAATTTGTACACATTAGACATCATCAAAAGAAAAGAGAAAATCACATTAGACATCACTTGAAGAATGAGCTATAATTAGAATGAATTGTTTTTACGATATTAACGAATATTACTGGGTAATTTAAGCGCTTTAAACTTTTACCTATAGTCGCTATACTTGTACTTACAAACTTACAACTAGCTAACATGACGGCTAATAGAAGCCCGTAAAGCTGTGTCGAGAGTCCAGACTGGGTCAAAAGGTTGTTTCCCGGTGGCTAATTAAGTCGTAGCGTTGGAACCTACACCATTATTTTCTTTAAAAGGATCCTCTAATTGGATGCGACTATTCAATTGAATCGAAATGTCAGGGTTTTTTGAAAGCAAGGACTGGAAATCAGCACACAGCACATCAAATCGGGTTTCAGATATCGGATAATCGAATTGAGTAAGCATGGCTGTAATTGTATAGCTGTTTAAGTGTAATTTTGCAGATTGTGTCATACCGTTTAATTGTTTGTATTGGCTTACTCGCTTGTTAAAGGAATTTAACAAATCCAAAAGTGCTTGAGAAAATAAGTAAAAACTAAGCTTACCTTATATACATCTATTAGATACCATGCCTTAAAGCCTTGTCACATATAATTTACAAAGGCATAGAGATATGAGGTCAGAATCATTGGCCTTATGATTAGTCTCAATCGTTCCCACAGTGGAGTGTCGCACTGCTACGGTAGATCTACTTGTCTTCGGGAATTTCCGTCTGTCTGGCTTTAGACACGCCTGCTCTTTATACCTACATTTTCAGCTTTCTAGGTCACTGGGGGCGTGGAGAGAAAAGCTAACATTGTGCCTAGACATCAGTATACTAGATAAAATTAGGTATTCATGAAACTTTAGAAATAACTGAATACAGACGTAACAGTCAAGTATTTTCTAATCATAAAAACGAAAACAAAAAAGTTGATTTGAAGCGCCGGATAAAGAGAAACGAAACGTGAATCAGTCACTGCTTGCAGACTATGCTGTACATTTATACATCTCGTGACAAATCTACATTGAAATATTAATCTCACGGCTCGAATCCGATATCCTAATTAGCGCAAGTTATGACATCATCCGTCAATGCGCTATTGATCCTAATGTTAAGGCC
>DWNK01000993.1:0-10140 GCA_018250315.1 Hyalothyrus neleus pemphigargyra | reverse complement strand
GAAGATCTCCCTAATCCTTTCCAGTTTGGTTGTCGCCGAGATCACAGCACGATCGTAACTTGATTAAACATTAACGATACCAACTATTTGATATGACGGAAAACAAAAAAACGGGGTTGATGTTCTTAGATTTTACCAATGCCTTCAACAGTGTTGATTTTGATATTCTGCTTGTGAGAATTGGTCTCTTTTAACATATCTATGACTTGTAAATTAATTCGTTGCAAATAAAATATAGAATTTGCAAGGAACAGACACATACATGCAACTTTCGACTTTAAGTACTAAGTAAGACTATGACGTTTTCAATGCGTATAGTGGTTTTAGTTTCCAGCATAGTAGTAATTTATAGTAGAGGAAAACTGACTGAAATAATGTAGAACTTGTGAGATCTAAAAATATATTATGTTGTTATGTCCAGTGTAAATCCTATAAGGAAGATTATTTTTCTCTTGTAGTTTACAGCCGGCCTTGGTATAATAGAGATCAGTGATGAATTTATTATGGAGGTATTAAAAAATAAAATGTACATATTTGTAAGTTTCTATCGCTTATTAACGATAAGATTGCTGTATACATTTTCTGTAATGTTTTTGTAATATATTTTCTTAATGTTGATGTACAACAAACAGCTCTTCTGTTATAACTAAATTAAACTTCGTAAGTTATTAAAATTCTCTATACAATTTTTAAAAACCTGCATTTTATACAACTTTTTTTACTCATAGAATTTCTCGTTATTATATACTAATAACCGCCGGCTGCTTTGCTCGTGTGGGTAAATTATACCATAGGGACCTGTTACTGTTACAGGCTTAAAAGGTATCCTATATGTTAATCCAGATTATACTATCCAGGCTATATATGGGTGTTAATATTATCTTAATCCATTCAGCCATGTTTGTGCGAAAGATTGACAAACATCCAACCATGCCTTATGGAGATCATTCGCATTTATAATATAATAAGATAAGATTAGTAAGAAGTAAGACTAATCAAAAGTAATAAAGACTAGTATACATTTTAACGAGAGAAAGAAAAGAAAGAAGAGACAGATCTGTTTGATAAACATGACCGTGAGCCTCGTTTAGTTTTTCCTCTACTTTAACGGTTTGCAAATTTTGTCCAAATTCGTGATGTGTGTTCAGTACTTCTTATTTACTCTCAATAGAATAATTATAAACATCTTGTAATCTTTGTTATCTATTTCCTATCTATAATTTAGGTTAAATAAATATTAAACTTATATAAATTAACTATTATTTTTCCATTATTTTTTTCATTCCTGGTTTATCACAAGTCTATTAAAAGGTTGGTATTGAGTTGAACCTATTTATGGTGGGTGGTTCAACCCCCCCCCCGAGTTCTTACCTTTTAAAAAAAAAAAATTTGTGGTTTTATTTCTTTAAAGGCACGTGTATTTATTAGTCGAGCTGATGGAATCCATGATAGTGCCTGTTTGTCTGCCTTGCATAATTTCAGATCATGTGTAGATCGAAGAGTTTCAGATCAGTAAATCACTGATTCCGGCGAGGTCTTGCACTCTTCATATGTAAAAATAAGGGAAGTCGCTAAACATGCAAACATTCAGATGACGTTCATCTGGATACGGTTGGCAATTGTTGTACGCCTAGACGTTCGACGAGGAAAGGCTCTGGAGAATCAAAATTTCTTCTAGTTATCACCGTTGTGTGGTCTACTTCTTTCTTCGGGGCCTGAAAAGAACGAAATATTAACATTAATTGACATATTTTGTATACAAGGTAATTTAAATTATTTCAGAAGGGAAAAAAGACATTCCAGACAGAAAAAAAGAACGGCACACGCATGGTGATTCCACTCTAATTTAATTAAATGTATGCCGTGAATAGAACATTATTTTTGAAATCTTAGTTATAGATACCTATTATAGACACCTAAAGTAAAGAAATTATTTCATTGCAGGCCAACGTTTGGCTGCAATCTAGCCTAATGGAAAACGATTTTGCAACCACAAATGTAGCACGCTTCTTACTTTTTAAAACTTGTTCATTCCTTAAAGAGCCCTAGGTTAAACGTGTCAGGAAAACAGATCAAAATAATAAAGGGTTAACCATATACGACTGAGTTCGTATACGCGACCATGCGCTTTTTAAACATGTTATACAATATTACCTAGACTGGGCAATCCAGTGGTCAGTGAACCTAACTGCTGCGCCGGAGGTCGTGGGTTCAATCCCCGCCCTGTACATATATTATATGCCTAGATTGGAATTAGACAGCGTGTGACTTGTCCAAATATATTTAAAAAAAAGTTATTACTTCTGCATCAGTAGCAGTATACCAAAACAGTAGTTTGTGGTAAACATTATTTACATATTATTAAAGAAGCATCGTTGTATAACTTGCAAAGTGATGTTCAATATTAGCTCAGTCAGAGCGTCAGTTTTCGGAACTGATTCGTAATCTCTCTTTGCGGTTGCTGTATGCAATGCAAATAAGGTTAAGTCTTAATTGACATTGTTACAGACGCAATTACCGTTATGTCTTGTTTGTTGTTTGTTTAGTTGAGATTGATTTGTGTTCGTAGCTGAAGTGGAACAAGTGGTTGAGGATGCTTCAAGACTCTTGTTAGGAAATAATTAGCGCGCGTTTTTTAGCTTCCTTCCGGGGAAACGCACATCAGAAAGCGCTGTGATATATGTTCTCCTATAGCTCTCAATCAAGGCCAAAGGAGTGCTGCAAATATTTCTGGTACAATGCTTTTTGTACCGAATGGTAGATAGAGTGGAATAACTAATAGAATCCGGCACGAATCTGAAGCTATTTGCACCAGATTGTTACCTGGATTCATTATTTTTTTAGTTAATTAACCAGTTCTGCACAAATTCTGAGAAGGCACGTGTTTGATAGTAAGCTTTTATAACACAGTAACACAGTTTCCTCTTAATGGTGTGCTAAGAGAAAGAATTTGCGTATTTTCGGTGCTGTAATGATATGATATAATAATATTATTATACAATACAATACACAATAAAGTGTATTGTATTGTATTATATAATATTATTAATGGGTATTAAGTAACTCATTCATAACGGTTACCGCAGCTTCCTGTTTGTAAATAAATTACTTGTTAATCCTATTGTGTTAATGTTTGCTTATCTTAAATGATATAAATGCGAAAGTTTTTGAATTGTTTGTTGACAAAAGGATGGTGGTAAGGTCCCATCGTGTTACCTGACTGGCTAGTGTCCACCCTCAGGCCGGAGTCTACCGTTAATAGTGATTTGTCTGATCTGTCTGTGTGTAGTAGAAACAACTATTGATTCCATACATTTGTCTACATTCCTTTATGAGAGACTGGAGTCCGTACTAGGAGAACCTGTATGACAGATCTCCAGAATCTCATTAGAGGCTATAGATAAAAATATTAAAATTAAATAGCATATATGCATATATAAAGGCTTATTGGTGACTAAATCAATTCATGACTTGTATTGTTAGTCATTGACCGGTTCCGCGGGCATTGAGCCACCTTCACTGCAAAGAAAGTGGGTCTTATCTTTTGACACTATCTTTTATCTTTTAAGACGTATCTATTAACGAGAAAATATTTGCTCAACGCTTATGCATTGAGATAAGTGATGTTATTCATATCCCGCTACTGATTGATAGATATATCTAGCTATATTTATAATTAGGTTTCACGACGTATAAAACCTAGGTCTCTTCGGCATATTTCGAAAATTCTTTGCCTGAACCCACCTCAAACTCGCATTACAGATTCTTAAGGTTTAAAATACCATCGTCTCTAAAATCTACATATAATAAAATTATAACAGAGAGGCTGTATTTTAATTTTTTTAATGTGTTCTTATGTTAAATCTATTAAACCGATTTTGCATGATGTTTGGTGAATTAATACTTCATAAAAATACAACAAACTTATTCATTTTAGTCGCTGGTGACGCCATCTTTTGGCGTTTTATGTCTTAAATAAGTAAACAATAAAAAAAACGATATGGAGTTTCTTCTCCTGGGTTATTAACTGGGAACCCTCTTCGGGTTAATAATTTTCGAACTCAATTGACAGTATTTTTTGTGCGTTGTAAGTAGATTTCAATGTTACCATCAACGCTTAATGTCCCACTGATGGGCACAAGTTGAGAATGAGAAGAATATTACGCCTAGTTCGCAGACTTCACGGACTTTAAAAAGCATTATTTAGAACTCACGTGTTGGTTTCCTCGCGGTGTTTTCTTTCACAGTTAAAACAAGTGATAATTGGTATAATTGATGATTTAATATTACAATCACAAAATTATGATGCTACCACTGCCGAGGACTACATTAACAGCGTACATAAATACGTTTATGTTGTTCTGATAACATTACTCAATCACACAACCATTAACACATTCAAATTTATGTTTCATTAAAATTGTGTTAAATAAAAAATGCGTTCAAAGTGTAATCATAGTGCTCATTAGTCGAAATGCGTCCATAATATTGTACGTACAAAATTACATTTGCAATATTTGGAAAGTTTAGGATAACGGTAATTTTGGGCTACGTCGTTGGTAATTTTTTTTCATCAATACCTTGTGGCATACCAACAAACAAAATTTTTTGTCTCATTTTATTTTTTATTTATTTATTATAACTATGCTACATGTATAATGCTACATGTACCTATACTAAAAAAGTGAATTCACAATTATATGAACACGGCATTATATTATAGACATTGTGAGTTTGAGAATAAACAAAAACTAAGTTAAATTAAATTACATCCCATTAAAATAAAATAAATAAAGAAGTGAAATAAGATAGAAATAGGTCTTTATCTATTTATATATTGATTCATTGACGCTTATAATTATTATAATGAGAATCGTTGAACTGCGATATGTTAATTTTTATCACACATAAACGTGACTAGAATGATGGTTGAAAAACATGTTTCCGAATGAAAATAACACTCTCTAATATTTAGCAAGGTCACTTTAGTACATGATGTACAAAAAACCTAGATTCAACAACTCGGAAATGTCATTGTAATAAAAGCGCACTTAGTTGAAATTGTGCGCCTTGTAAACCTAAAGTTCTTCAAACATACTCGTACATCAATGTTTAACGAACCGCATTAGGCGTAAATTTTGTAAACTTAATTTATTATAGTTCTCGTTAAAACATATACATGATTCGGTTATGTTTAAAAATATAAAGTAATTGTTGTTAGATGAATTTTAAAATTTGGAAGTAACAGACAATTTTATCAAATTTTATCCAGGAAATTCTACCTCTTTTTAATGTAGTATACTTATAATAAGTATATTTAGATATGACAGAAAGTAGCAAAAAAATCTACATCAATGTCATACTTTAAATTATGAAGCAAGTTCATTTATGATGTAAATAATGATCAAGATTATGATGAAATTAATGATATAAAGAATTCGTTTAGTAGGTGTCACATCTTAATGTGTAATATTATTCTTTTGTATGAATCTTAGATCTTATTATTTTGTATGAATCTTAGATTTGTATTTTTTACGACATTGAAATATCAAACGAAGATGCAAGCTACTTGATAGTCAGTGGTCACTGCCCGCTATGGACATCTGTAGCGAAGTCCAATTAGAAGCAGGAGTTCTACCTGAAGTAAATCACAAATGTCTTGCCACTCTAACTTGGTCATCTCATTTAATATTGGACCCAGTGGGTGCAGTCAGATTTTATTAACACATACATAAAATATTTATTGGTTCTTGGATATTTAGCAGAGTAACCCTCAAATATTATTAATAACACTATGAAGACCCGTAAGTATCCATCTAGCATTTACTTTATTATGTAGTGTTATCTTGCAAAATGTTGCTCAATGATCGGACATTTCGTAATACCATCCACAGACTGCATAGAAATGTATCCACTGTACATATACTTAACACACTTAGTTGAATAATCTTTATATCTTATTAAAATGTAAATTATTCGTCCTATTCGTTTATTTGTTATTCGTCCTAGTTCAATAAGAACCGTTCAAACGTAATACCAATTATTTTATGTGTAAGTCCAACGTCGAGGCAGACGAGCTACCTGATGGTAAATTGTCACTGCTGCCAGATCGGTTGGATAGGAAGAGTGGAAAAAGGGAGCAATATCAAAATACGATAAGCCAAGGATGGCGCAGTCAGGTTAGAATCACGGTCACCCTTCTTATCTACACTCTATTTTTTTATGTATTAGCCAAAGAAAGAGGCTGGCGAGATACCCGTAAATAGTTACCGCCGCCAACGAAAATTTGCACCACCAGAGGAGTCGCACATGGTCGCTGGCTTTGAAGGGAAAAGGGACGGGACGGGATATAAAGAATGAGAAGGGTGGGAAGAGAGACTCTGGGTCTCAGGCACACTACCGGAAAACGACAAGTTGCTTTTGACGGTCGACTCCGGTAGACGGTAGACCTGAGGGTGGTCGCTAGCCGATGGTCAAATGATGGGCAATTATCACCAGCAATTACAATTACTATCAGCAAATTTAAAATTGTATGGTACAGTAGGACCACAAAGACAACTCTTAATCGATGTCCCCTTATGGTTTTATCAGCGGGTCAAACCCAGCTAAAGTAGAAAAACTTCAACGTTCTTCTTATGTTTTCCTCAGTGAGTCAAATCCAGTTAAACAAAAATTCCTAAGAATACTGAAGTTATTTCTTTACACTTGTTAAGCGTAAGTAGTTTTATCGGTGAAGGAAAAAATACAATTCTCAAAGGTGTGTGAAGTCTACCGATTTGTCCAGCGTGGCAGATTGTGGCCTAAACCTTCTTCTGAGAGGAGACGCACGCCCAGCTGTGGGACAACAATGTGTTGTTGATGAAACTTGTTAAGGGAGGTGTGAAATTTATATCCTTCTATTACCAGTAATTACAACGAGAAAAATGTAGCTAAAAAAACTCACTTTGTGCAATTAACACAAATCTTAAAAAATCGACACTGTCCCACAGGGCATTTGTTATCATAGATCACATCGCGTTTAGTCCTCGACAAGCCACTGTCCACAACACTTGAACCTCCTGTATATAATTCACTTGTATTTTTAACTTTTGTATCGAATGGACTCCCGACGGTCAATGTCACCAAGATGAACAAAATACAACATATTAACGCCTGCATCTTGACTGGCCAAACGTGTAATGTCGACTGATCGTGCATGGAGCTACACACTTATATATATGGACTGAGTCACTTTCATAAGGCTTGTCGTGTGAAGTGAATCATCTCGGCGCCTATCAATTAATAGCGCTACTACATTTGTATTAAAATTTAAAAATCATATCATACATTTAAAACTTGAACGCTGTCTACGCTCACAGCTCTACAATACTATAATAGGGTGTATCATGGGTGTTATATCATCATCAACCCATTACTGTCCCACTGCTGCTCGGGTCCCCTCCCGGAATAAGACGGGTTAGGCCATAGTCTACCGCGCTTGCCAAGTGCGAATTGGTAGTCTTCACATACCTTTTTGAGAACTTCTTTTTTTAAGTTCTCAGGTACCGAACTCACCAGAGCGAGACCGCAATTCTCAATCACTAGACTATCACTGCTTTTTTTCGAGAAGGGTGTTATATACAAGACAAGTTCAAAACACCCACAATTAAAAAAAGACATTCGATTTAAACTTAATTCCCAGGTGACAGGGAATCGTACGGCAATCGAGCCTCCTGTAACATATTATTTTTTTCGATCTTACATGTAATATTTGCAACCGAAAACTATATAAGCACTTATTTTGTTCATAATAAGTGACATAAAAAAATTTTTGGACAACTCAAACACGGCCAAACTAGGCACAGTCTGTACTATGCTAACTAGATAACTAATTGTTTATTTATTTCGTATTATTAACTATATTTTATATTATTTACGAGTATAGTACATTCTATTTATAATTTTATTTAATTATATAAGCATTGCAATAATCGTGTTCTGGTTTATCCCCAAGCTTGTTAGTCAATCAAAACAATAATGAAAACTATTCTTATTACAGCATCTAGACTATAATTATAATAAAAACCGGTCTAGCTCGAGTTATACACGTACTCGAAGGGTTCCGTACCATCGAACAAGATAAAAAATACTTACATTGTATGGTCACACTACATCCATTTCTTTTTTTTGACTTTTTCAAATTTCACCACACTAATAAATACTCACAATACTTATATTATACACCTGGTAACCATTTTTAGATTATAGACTTCATTATCAAGGAATAACCTCTTCTGACAGCAATTTTGATAACGTATCAAATGACAAGTCATCTAAAGTCAAACGCGTTTCGGAGTTTGTGACAGACGGACGGATAGACAGCGGAGTCTTACGAATAGCGTTTCGTTGGCACCCTTCGGGTACGAAACCCTAAAAATGTGTTAGAACCCAATGCACTTTTTTTAGTTGGAAGTTAACCAGTAAAACACCTATAACTATTTTGATAAATAACGTTTTCAATGTTATACCGTTAAAGTATGTACAAAGTCTTCAAACTATAGTGCGGTCACTTCGGTACTGCGGTACTTCAAGTCCCGCATTGAACATTCTTCATGCATAGGAATTTCGGTACGAGTTGATGAAGTTCGTCTTGTACCAAACTGAAAAGTAAACATAGCTTTTGTGTTTCGTGATTTAGTAGTGTTATACTCACTTCTAATTTTTTATGTATTAGCTTTGGCTTTATCGAAGAGGCGAGATACCTGGTAAGTAGACATCGCCATATGAACATTTTCAACACCAGAGGAGACAGCAATGCTATGCCGGCTTTGAAGGGAAAAAACATGGGATGGAAAAGGAAGAATAGGAAGGGTTGAGTGACTGGCTCTTGGAGTCGATCACAGATGTGTTGCTACTCTTGAAGACTACGATGGTGATGTATGATCCGGCATTCACACCGAAACACAAAAAATTATTCGCGATAGAAATTATGTAATATAATTAAGTCACTGTATAAATAATAAATATACAAAGATAAAATAGTTCAGAATCATTTTCTCCTGTATTTGTCAAAAAATTTTTTTGACGAGCTTCAGCGGTGTTAATAAAATAAATTCCAACTACACATTTACCCAAATAATAAACACAATAATAAACACTTATTTAAATTCCAATTCCAAATGTATATTTGAATATTGAATTCAATTGAAAATGATGAAATTTGAATTCAATTAAAAAACGAAATCTATCAACAGAACTAGCCATATTTTATCTGATTACAATATTATAACCAAGAGTATCATCAATAAAACTGTAATACCTTCCTATTTTTCGATATGTCAAATGCATTTGATTTCGTACCATAATGTCAACGTTAAGATATTAAGATAAGTTCGTTTTGCAATGGCTAGATAACTACTTAGTTAACCGGCGTACCGCTAGTACAAATTAGTTCGTTGAATGAAGATATAACTTCTTACAAAAAACATTATAAATAGACGTAATATTTGAGGAGTACCCCAAGGCAGTGTATTGGGATCACTTATTTTATTTCCTTATGTATATAAATGATTTACCTGTAACAAATTATAAATGTAACTTATATTTTATGATAATTTCCGGGTGCTACCACCACAAACCCAATTCTATCGTGTTTGATCCAGGTGATGGAAAATACGTTCAGTATTAAACCGGCCAAGCGCGGTATACTCGCACTAGAAGGGTTCCGTAATAAACACTTCCGTAATAACACTAGTGTCTATTTTGTGTCACAGAATCAGTATTATTACTATTTCCCAGTATAGCGGCCACAGTATAATGCAAAGTGTAAACATTTTAAGTGTCTACCTATTACGTTTCGTAAGAAAGCGGCCTGTGGCAGACGGACAGACAGCGGAATCTAATGGTAATCTAATAAAGTTACCTTTATCCCCCGGGGGAACAGCGAAGCCCCGATCGCGATCTGCCCCTTGAGCACCCGCGTGAAGGCGTCCCTCTGGGTGTCGGTGGGGGTCCCCATGTGCCGCGTGCGGGTTATGTCCGTCGTGCCGTCCCTGAGGATAATCCAATCAAATCGTTTGCTGGTGGGAAGATCCAATCGTATGTTGTCTCATCTGGTGGCGACTTTAAGTCCAATAGCGACTTGCTGTGTTCCCCACCCTT